>CAKAOI010046331.1:0-69163 GCA_916701655.1 Sebastiscus albofasciatus
TATATATAAAAGCAGTGAGCAGCTTCATTACCCTTGTGAAATTTAGTCGTAACTGATCCCTGCTGTAAATTTGAGACTCACCAGAGGTAAAACAATGTTTTTTCTTGGTAATAAATACAACAGAGGTACTGAAGTACTTTCTTGGCAAAGCACGTTATGGCTAAAGAGAGAAATGCTCAGGGACGTTCAGTAGCAAAAAAAATATATAAAACAGTAAAATGATTTACTATCAGCAAGTAGTTGCTCTTGGCTCCGGCCTAGCTAAAGAAATCAGAGACGGACGGGGATGTTTCGGGCTGTTAGCATTGAAAGACTGTGTTTCACAGTGGGCCTCTAATTTCCCTGTCTATTGCTCTCTGAAGAAAAATCGCCTTTGACCAGCTTCTATCTGCTCCAATGAAACAAGGCCATATTCCAGAGCTGAAATGGAAAATCAAGTTGTACATATAACGAACAGGCCTCAAATAGAGATTGTACTAGCAATATGATATTTCTCTAAAGTCCTATTTATCTCCTGCTTCTGAAATGGCCAGAGATACTGTAGTTTCATTTCAGGGACTCTTCCGTCTTCCACAGATATAGCGAGGTTCTCAGGTATTCATTCATAAGACACTCCTCTTACCGTTGGTACAATTTAATCAAGTGCTCAGGCATTGATCAAAAAAAGACAGAGATGTGAAGGGACAGCTTTTGGAAAGGAATAACACAGTGAACCAACTTTACAGGTGCTAGCTGAGCTTTGGATGCCTGAAAACACAGTCAGTCTTCATGACACACTGCAGATATCACTTTTTTTTCCCCTCCCACTTCAAAAGTTCAAGAGAAACACTGCATTGCATTTATTTTGGCTAGAGTAGCTGAGCACAGACAGACTGGTGCACTTGACTGAGTCAAACCCTTCTGGCAAAACACATCCAGGACATACTGGACGGGTAGTAACTGTATACACAAAGATATTCAGAGATGCACACACTTGCATGAGGGAGCACCTTCGCATGAACGCTGCACCCAATTCGACTGCTATTAGGCCGTTAAATAGGCGTCATCAGTCGCTATAAGCACCATAGATGTGGGTCATTAGGAGCCTACTACACCTACTATGGTGTAAAAGTGAAAGCAACACGTTCTAACATGTAAAACTGAATGAAACGTCACGTTTTGAACACAAACAAAAAGGCTTCTATAGGTTTAGGAAATAAAACTACAACTTCTTTAGTTTTAGGTAATAAAACTATAACTTCTTTAGGTTTAGACAACAAAACTATAACTTCTTTAGGTTTAGACAACAAAACTACAACTTCTTAAGGTTTAGACAACAAAAATTACAGCTTCTTTAGGTTTAGGTAAAGAAAAGTTTAGGGAAAAATATAGTGTTTTGGGTTAAAATAACTACAAACACAAAGACAACTACACATTGTTGGTTTCACACGGGATACAAACTCCAGTCTCCTGGGTGAAACCCCTGTATTTTGTGTACTATCCATCATCCCAAACCTCCACCCTTGATGGAGTTTCACACTGTCTATACAACAGCACCTGACTTCCGCTTTTGGTCCTGTCATAATAACTAAGGTCACTAGAGATTGCTATTGTGTTCTTTTATACCTTCTTTCGGTGATCTACCATGGGAATAGACGATAAAACCTACTAGTGGGTGGTTGACCCACATCTATGGGGCTTATAGCGACTGATAATGCCCTATTTAATAGTCTGAAAACAGTCTAATCGGCTGAACAAACACACACACTAGATCACCCATGAATACACACATATGCTGCGAATTAAAAAGTCTCATGCATTAATACTACGTATCACTAACATACGGTCATGAAGCCTAATCCAACACTGATTGTCCTGCGAATGTTTGCAATTTCACTGCTATCAAGTAAAACTGATTCATGGCACATTTAGGTGAGTGTTTTTCTTCTCTCTTTCAGACGCGATGGACTATGCTTCAACTAAATGTGACAGGTAAGTGTAATCATTCGTCGTTTAATCTGCAATTGAATCAGCTGTTTGCACTTTTCAACATTCATCAGCTTGAAAAGCGATACTATTTCATAATCCCTCTTGGAAATTGCTCTTGAAACTGAACCACCGCCTCTAATTCATCCACAGTATTCTGGCTTTGTATCAAAAGGAGAAGCAAATTCTGCTTTGGATTTCTCAAATTGGACTGATTTTGGGCGTAGAGGTGAGATGGTGTTTACTTCATATTCAGATGTGGGTTTTTTTCATATATTCACAGGGAGCAGCAGGAGGGCCGAGGCCAGCAGAGACGAGGCGGTCAGGGCTGGAGGGAGATCCACGCCGCCGTGGCTCTGACCAACTTGGCCCAGGGGCAGAGCTGCACAGCAGACCAGAGCGGCGTGACAGCGCCCAGAGCTGGCACGGGTCAGAGCTGCACCCGAGAGCCCTTCTCGGTTACGAGGACCACTATCATAGACAGGATGTGTGTCACGGGACCCACCGCCGCTCTGAGGCAGAGCTGCACCGCGGGGCCCACTCTCACCAGCCGCATCATCCAGAAGTCCTCTCACATCTCTGAGGTCCAGACTGTTAACGTGGCCCTGGCGAACGGCGTGTAGGCATTTCATTTGAGCATCTGGTCTATCGTTCCATATAGGAATACCAGATGTTTAAGTGCCTTGCAGTATCTGTACAGCCTCTGTTATTTTGTAATGCTGATAAACTTTGACATTTTCAATCATTTTTACGTTGTAAAATGGAAAAACTAACCTAATGCAGTTGAATACTTTCTACTGTTTTTGCCATGTTTCTAATGTCTTCCTATTGCCGTCTGTTGCAGTAAGTTATATTAACTTCCATGAGACTGGATTATCATCCAACGCTAGAGTTTTGACAGCAGCTATTTGAATAAACCCAATGTGAAATCTTTTGACCAGTCCTTTGCTTTAAATCACTGCTTTGCAGTGGCTGGAGCTGCATACTTCTGTTTCACTAAACTGTATTTAGTGGTAGTTTTCATGTGTGCAATTGTGGGTCTCGCAGTTTCATTATATACTTTCAAATTGCTTTTTAAAAAGGTTGTAATATGGGAAGACGGGTGGCATAGCGGACTGAGCAAGGAGACAGTTCTTCAAGGGGAGCGCTGTGGTTAAAGTTCTTCTGATGAGCATCGATCCAGCTGAAGATGGATTCACAGTGATAGTTGCACAGTTTTTATATTTGTCGCAATACATGTCAGTAAACCAGCTTTTTCAGCAAACAACTTTACTGTTTTGGTTCACTCTCACAGCTCTCATAGCGTCGATTTCGGTCACAACAGGCAGCTAACTGTTTTCAGAGAAAAACACTAAAAAACAACTGTAGGCTAACTTTTCAGCACTAAATGGCCAATGGCTAGATAGCAACTAGCTAGGAAACGAGAGCATTTAGAAGCTAAAGAAGCCAATTAGCTGGGAGGAGACCAAAAACAGAGCTAAAAGGACGTCCACCAGGTCACTAAATGCGACTCCAAATTAATGCTAATGCTCCGTGTTGGCTGTATGTGTAAATATGGTGCTGATAGCTATCTTCTCACACCAAATTAAAAAGTGATGCTATGTTTACAGCTCGTTTCCGTAGTGGCCTAAAAGTCAGTTAAAGGTACAGTGTGTAGATTTGGCGGCATCTAGCGGTGTGGTTGCAAATTGCAACCAACTGAATTCCCCTCCGCTCACTCCTCTCTTTCCAAGACTGCGGTAATGTGAGCCGCCAACTACAAAACAGTGGTAACGCCGTTCGCCTCGCTCAGAGGCCATCTTTACCATAATAACACACTGAGGAGGAGGAATGGTTTTGCACTCTGCGACTCACGTCACCGCAGTTTCACAAGTGTGTCGGAGAACTGCGGTGGCCTTCAGGTAACATAAAGATGTGAAAGGCTCTCTCTAGAACCAGAGTTTGGTTTGTCCGTTCTGGGCTACTGTAGAAACATGGCGGAGCAACATGGCGGACTCCGTGAAGAGGACCCGCTCCCTATGTAGATATGAAGGGCTCATTATGAGTTAATGAAAACACAATTCTTAGTTCCAGGTGATTATACACTAATGAAAACATAGTTATGAATATATTATATTCCATTTTTGCTAATAGATCCCCCAAAAGTGTGCAGCAACACACTGTTCCTTTAATGCAGGTTTAAGCTTTTGGAAGAATTCCTGATGAAATTGTGAATTGTATTGTAATAAAATAATAAGATAAGTTGCTCATAAGTACAATGTGATGTCTGTCTATGGAAAACAAATCTGTATTTTCTTGAAAAGAAAACATGTTTATGCTAAGTGAGACACACAACTGTCATCTGTTTTTGATGTTAAAACATAAAATCAAATACTAAATGAGATCTCAGGAGTTTTCAACTGCCAAAAATGTATGTTATTGGAAATACAGAGAACATAGATAAGCCTCGGGAGAATGTCTGGTAGAGAGACTTGTGGCGAGCGTCCTACATCTGGGGACATCCTGACACCACACATAAGCTTGGAATCACTCTCAGCCCTCTGGGACTAATCTACAAAACATGATTAACAGGATTTTTCCTCTCCCGCTTTTGGTCCACTTCTTTTTTTTTTGACATTTTGTGCAAAGAATGTTTTCAGTCTTGCGTGTACGACAGGCTAGTCATCAACAAAGTATTATGGAAAGAGCACCTCACTCCTGTTTCCACTGTAAACCTGCTTTTGATTAGACGGGCTTCTAGACAACACAGAGACGTAACGGCGGCTCTCAAATGGCAATTAAACAATAATTAGTCTTGAGGTTGTCATTTATTTCAGTTTTTGAAACAATACAAACGTTACTGGACCACATCTCTCACATGTCCTTCAATGTTAAGGCAGATAACAATTTATAACATATTGCTGAATATGATTCAAGTAGGCGCACAGCAAACGCAACAGGAAAAAAAGTACAGGGATAAAAAGGTCGACGTGATTTTAAACAAGAAAAGAAAGGATTTCAAACAAATAGCGACAATACATCAAATCCATACTATACTGTAGACAGGAAGCTCTTAGGAATGCTCTCACACTATAATGTGAGAGAAATGCCTTCAATAAGTCAGTGGACAAATAATGGACCACAGCACCACACGGAAACTGATAAATAAACAGGGAGAAAACAGGCGTACAGGGTCAAGCTGAGACTAAATGAAAAAACTGCTAGTCATTTTGCCAGATCAGATGGGCAAAAAAGGCTGTGAACTCAAGTGAGTAAAAGAGCATATTTTATTGTGAGAGCTCTTAATACTGTAAACCTTACACTTGCAGCTGTGAAAGTTATGGTCCAGATTAGACATGCAGAGACGAAGACAGGTTTGATTGCAGGAAATCCTGAAAGACAAAGACGTCTACTTGTCTTGCATATTTCCATGTAGAAGAGACGAAAACAGGAAATTGGTTCATTTGGAAGCCTCTATAGGTTCTGAAGCATAGACTTTGATTGGAAATCACCATCAAACGAATAATAATTAGATTAGAAATAGTGTCGGTAACCAGGTTCCATTGGGAAATGTCTTATTTGGGAGCATTCAGTGTCGAGGTGCTTAATGACAGATCACTACACATAACAACAAGCCTCTTCCATCGCTATCCTCAATTCAAGTGATGTGTGACATTTTCTAATTGCAGCTACATATAAGTTGACATTTACATCTCACAAAGCATAGGCAGGGAACTTCAGGGGACTTCTGTATTGATTATTTGGGGTAAAATTTGACAAGCTGTCCGCTGTAACCTACAAATTGGTTTGTGTAATAGGCACTGCGCTATTAACCTGATGCCTTAATGCACAACAGGATCACTGCTGCCAATAAGCTAAATTCAAACCAGACATGTGCTCGTGCAACGTACACTTGGCATGTCAATTTAAAACACTATGCTTCCTCAAGGCAAGAGGCTATTTTTGCATGATCCTTTCATTCATGTTTTAAACAGAAAGTAGTGACAGATGATGGTTGAAAAGGAAGTGTGCAAACTGCAGAGTCTTTTCGACTGACAGAACTACGCCAACAATAAACTTTTTCTTTTTTTAAAAAGTACTCATCCGGTTCCACATCCCTCTGTTTCTGGTCCGTAGTCATTCCTATCAGGTTGGTGCTTTTTTTTCTTCTTCCGTCTGTCCGGTTTCAGGGTATGGAACAGTATCCTCCGCATGCCCCGCCGCCGCCATGCTCCTGGTCATCCAGACGGACCCTCTGACCCTGGCTTTCACTCTCCCAAAGCCCCGGAGTCTGGAGGATCTTCTCCACAAGCTCCTCAAAGGCACACTGGACGCCATCTTTGGTCTTTGCACTGGCCTCTGTACAAAGGAAAGAGAGTTACCAAGATTTATAAGATCAGCCAAGAAAACTGATAGAGCACTTTCCAAAAAGCCCCCCTTTTAAATCCAAAACATCTTTCTGTTTTACAACATAGTAAAGTTATGATAGAGATTTTAAAATATCCCCGTGTTGACAAACATGACATATAAAGTATGACATGGCTTCATTTAAGTAGCCGGAGACATCCAGTGGGATGAAGACATCCTCACAGCGGATTAAATTCCTCGACATCTTCTTGCCCAGCCCTTTTCAAAACCCCTTAATTTAGCCGTTCTAAAATGGAAACTCCACAGAAACGTTAACGTAATTTTCCCAGAGAGGGGCAGATTGGAGATGAGAATCAGGAGCATGTGTAGACATGGGATCGGATAAATGAAAGCCCGCTAGATTTTAATCATAATGCAGTTCTTCTGGAGCGGCCGCATCTTTCAGCGCGAGAGACTCCGAAATGCCAAAAGCAGTATAAACAAGGCAACAAACCCAAACTAAATGCATGACTTACTTAGTGATGTCCTGACTCATTCCAACTATAAAATTACAGTTCTGACTTTTAAGTACAGTATGGTAGGTTTTAATGGCTGTACAGGAAGTTACATGTTATGGCTCTATTAGTTTAAATGACCATGTCTGACCACGTCGGATTTTTACTCTAACATGGATACTTACCAATAAAAAGCATAGAGTGTTTCCGAGCAAATTTCAGCCCCTCATTTCTGTCCACTTCATGGTCATCCTGAAAAAAAAATAGAAGTCCTATGTAATTTTCTCCATTTGTTTGATTGAACATAAAGTGAACATGTACACGAACAAATGAAGCAACATGAAATGGCCGGTGAGCACATTAATGAAACACCTTTGAGTATTTCTGGCGTTGTATAATTTTTTGTTTTTAATATCAGTAATTTGAGAGGTGAGTAAAAAGCCAAGGTTAACATTAAAGGGACAGTTTGGGTGTTTTGAAGTGGGGTTGTGTGAGGCACTTATTCATAGTCAGTGTATTACCTACACATAGATGACCACACGCCCCCAGTTTGGAGAAGCAGACAGGAGTTACCGCACAGAACAAATAAGATATTGGCTTAAGTGTACGCTACATTTAGAATATTTTCACTGCTTTACCTTAATGTCTGACAGCCCTTTCTGATGGAAAACTGAAGCCTTTATATCCATCTATGCTCTCGCCAAAGCCACCAGGCTCTCCTGAAATAAACTGTAATTTTACCTTGCAGAACACGGGGGTCGCTGGTCTACCGTAGTTTGTTTGTGTTATTGTGAGACTTTGGTGATCTGAACTAACCAAAGTCACACAATAACACAAAGAAAGTAATCGATCGAGGCAGCGGTAGAAACATCCTAACTATCCCTTTAAGGCCAACTTTGAGCCTTTATGCTGCTTATCCTGAACATAAATGACCAGAATCCAAGATCTGTCAAGGAGATGGGCTGATGGAACAGTGAAAACTGTAACTGTTTAAACGTGTATTGTATGTGTCAAACTTGCACAAGCCGCAGACTCACCCGATCGATTTTGTTCCCAACAAGCATCTTCACAATGTCATTGCGTGTTGTGTAGGTTTCCAGCTCATTCAGCCAGTTTTCGAGCTTCGTAAAAGTCTCGCGCTTTGTGACGTCATATACTGTCAAAACCATGCAAACAGAGAAAATGAGTTAGAGTGAATATTTGATACAAGTATGATAACATATTTCTTTTAATGGTGCTAAACCGACGGCGTCGTTGCGGAAGTGACCCTCCAGTTCCCCCCCAGGTCAACACTCTTAGCTCTGGCAGCACTTTCACCATTGTTAGCACTGTTAGCTACACGCCGCGGCTCGCTGTCGCCATGTTGAGAGCCGTTGAGAGACAATAGAAATGCTCCCAATCCCATATTTAGCACCTTTAATAGTACCATTTTTAACAGGACACTGCAGTTAGCTGATGGCTGTTGATTTACAGTATTTATCCAAAGTGACTTACAGGCTCATGTGTAAAGAAAGTGTTATGAAAAGCAGAGAGTGGATATGATTATTTTACAGGAGAGAGAATTGAATTGAACGTGTTATGTGGCTTTATAAGCGTCACTGTTTACCAAGTATGACTCCCTGTGCACCGCGGTAGTAGCTGGGTGTCAAGGTGCGAAACCTTTCCTGTCCGGCTGTGTCCTGCAAAGAGTAAAGACAATTACCCACAATTCTAATGTTGAAAACAGGGGTGACCTCCAAGGAAGTCCTTATAAAATAAACACAAACACAGAACACTGTAAGAGAAGGCAAAATCTAATTTACATGTAGCTGTGAGGTTCTATTTTCTATGAAAATATTAAATATTTAATCACGATTAAACGCAAATTAATTTCACATTTCTGTTCAAAATGTACCTTAAAGAGAGATTTGTCAAGTATTTAATACTCTTATCAACATGGGAGTGGGCAAATATGCTGCTTTATGCAAATGTATGTATATATTATTGAAAATCAATTAACAAAACAAAGACAAATATTGTCCAGAAACCCTCACAGGTGAACATGGCAAACTCAAGCCCAATCAGCAACCAAAAATTATGCTAAATTTTGACGAGGAAAAAATAGCATGGCCATTTTCAAAGGGGTCCCTTGATCTCTGACCTTAAGATATGTGAATGAAAATGCCTTCTATGGGTACCCACGAGTCTCCCCTTTACAAACATGCCCACTTTATGATAATCACATGCAGTTTGGGTCAAGTCATAGTCAAGTCCAGCACACTGGCAGCTGTTGCCTGTTGGGCTTGAGTTTGCCCTGACATTTCTGCTAAGAAAAACAAACAATAAAGTGTGTGGGAGGAGTTCAGTGTTTAGGGATTTGGTTACGGCCTCACTGTGTATGGTGTGTTTTCATTGGACACTGGGACTTTAGGGCCTCATGAAAGGTAGTTTAACCTGTTTTTCCAGTCTTTTTTCAGTGATTCTGGCTGTGCAATGTCACCATCTTGTGGAGAAACCCTGTAGTTCACCATGTTTTTCCTCACAACAAAGACTAAACAATAGAGACTATACAGGTATGACTGACTTAATGTCTTACCCAGATGGCGAGCTTTGCTTTGTTCCCATCTATTGCGAGAGTCTTGACTTTGAAATCCACACCTGAGAGAAATAAGAGAAATAAATCATGATTATGATCAGTAGTTTGCCTATTTCTGTGTGTATATTATGTGTGAATGTGTGTGGAAGTTAAAACCTATTGTGGCTGACTGCTCTGGATCAAAGGTATCTTCTGTGAACCTCAGGAGGAGACTGTTAGGGGAAATAAAGATAACATGTAAATAAGCAGGGCATACAGTATAATGAGCTGACTACAGGATCTATTAGGGGATATAAAGATAATAAGATGCAAATGAGCAGGCAGGGTAAATAGTATAACAGGCTTTAGTGAGTTGACTACAGCCTTTTCCTCTGTCAGTTACAGGAAGATGACAACAACAACACAGTTTTAGTGTTGACAGTTAACTGAGGATAAACAGCAGCATCTCTTATTAACAAACTAAAACACCAGTAAAAGTTGTACTATATGACATTGATGTTATTTGTCACCTATCTGTCAACGTTTTAACAGTAAGTATTGGCAGAAAAAGGACAACCAGCTAGCTGTAGGAGCAGCAGCTGAGCGATGAGGGAATAAACTTACATAACAAGGAGAATGTCAACAGTCACAACAGGCTAACAGCTAACAGCTAACTAACAAAACACACACAAACCTCGACTTCCCGACTCCACTTTCTCCAATTATCAACAGCTTCAGAGTCGTCAACACGTCGTCATCCATATTCCTGTGAAGAGCTGGTTTCTCTCGCACTTGGCGACGCTTTTATTGATGATTTTCCACTTGTTTTTAGGGGCAGCAGAAGGCTAACAGCTAGCAGCTAACAGCTCTCCGGTGAGTGACAGCCTGCTGGATCACGCAACTTCCGCCCTACGTTGGACGTTCGACACGTGACGTCACGGATGTTCAAGTGGTTTGAAAATAAAATAAAGAAATAGAAATTAATATGTCATCGGCATGTTCTTATTGTATTCTTGTAGAATTGGATTTAAACTTTACGTTATTCTGTATGTTCATTAATATAATTGTTTACAATTGAACTAGCTTGGGTCTAAAAGCCTAAAAATAAAGGAATTAATTAAAAAAAATGACTTGATATATGAATAAATGTCATTAAATGTAGCAAAAATAATATTAAAATGAATGTAGCCATGAATTAATTGATAAAATTTGACATAAATTAATATTTCTGTTTTAATTTGCTTTTTTATTTATTTATCTTTGTGTTAATTCCCTTATTTATTTACTCTTCCCTTTATACATTTATGTATTTATTTTGAGTATTTATTTATTTTGCATTTCTTTTTAATTTAATTTAATTATTTATTTATTTTAGCAGTTCCTTTTTATTTATTATTATTTATTTATTCATTCATTCATTTATTTATTTATTTATTCATTTATTTATTGTTATTTTTATTTTTTTACGCATTCATTTATTTATTTGCATTTATTTATGCATTTATTATTACTATATTTTATATTCATTTTTAAATGTATGTATTTATGCATTTCTTTATTCATTCCTGCACGATTTTTCATTTGCATTTAACCTCTTATTTACTTCTCCAAACTTCATTTCTGTATTCTTTTCTTCACACATTTCTTTACGGAGCCAGGGATGAAGACTAGAGTGCAGCAAGCTGGCTTGAATATAGTCGATCCATTCTATGCACTCTGACCCAATGGTTTGTATATTTTAAACAAAGCCACATATTCTTTAGCTAGCGTTTTCCAGTTTACCCTGAAGCAGAAGTGAATGAGGGCTCAGAGTGAACTAGTCTACCATATAAAAAGATTGTCAATTGACAGGTAGAAAACAAAGATCCACATTATAATATGTCTTTGTTCTGTGCCTTCGCTACATTTCACAAATTTTCAAGGGCCCAAAAGTTTAATGTTACCTCAACCATGAGAAGGAATCACCTGGGGGCTTTAGCATTTGGAAACCATTGACAGTAAAAGTATTGAAATGGAACCAGTGAGCCGTACTACACCAACCATCCTTCAATAGGCTCTTTGACTGAGGCCTTCCTCAAACCTCATCAGTCTCTGTTCATTACAGAGTGGGCCAACCGTGTTATTATGCAAATCTCCTCTCATGAAGGAACTGAAAAGAGTCTGCAGCACAATAAATACAGCTGGTTGTGAACACTCACAGCTCTCTCTAAAGGAGCAACTCTTTTGTATTCCCCAAAGTAATTTTTGTACCAAACACAAATCAGAAATTTTAAGGGAGCAATTTTTTTACAGCTATGGCCAGATTCCACACAGACTGCATAGAGAGACCCCTCCGCATCTGGTTTGAGATGATGGGCCATTTTATCGGATCTCATCCCTGGTGGTTCTTGATCACCCCTCTTATTCTCTCGGCAGGTCTAGGGAGCGGATTTTATCTCCTCAAGGACCGAATGTCCAACGATATCGAAGAGCAGTTCACGCCTCTCGATGGACGAGCCAAGCTGGAGAGGAAATACATCCAAGAAACCTTCCCGGGAAATGATTCAACATTTTCACGTTTAAGACTGAGCACGGACGGGAATTATGCAACTCTCATAGCTACGGGTGACGGGAATATTCTGAGCGTGGAGTCACTCCAGGACATCCTTGACTTGGACTTTAAAGTTAGGAGTATGGTCGTGCAGTTTGACAACCAGTCATTTGAATATGTGGATGTTTGTGTTGAGGCGATGGGATCCTGCACCTCTAATGACATTTTAGATATTATTGAATACAAGGCCAACAATATAGACGCAGTCAATTTAACATTTCCGTGGTATTACTCTGATTTTGGGAGTTTTCCTTTATTTTTAAGTCTGGGGAGTGTGAGATTGTACGAGGGGAGCTCAGTAGTTGAAACTGCTGAAGCCATACAGCTCCATTACTATTTACACGAGGACAACAAAACAAAGACTGACCTTTGGTTGGAGAGCTTCATTAATTTGCTCTCAAACAAATCATCAACTTCCATTCAGGTGAGCAGAACTTTAACACATTCCAGTATTTAAATGATCAGCTTTTTTTGCTTCTGTTAAATGTATTAATAACCTTTCTATAGGTGTCGTACTCCACCTCCATGTCAATGCAGTGGGAATTTAAAAAATCTCCAGCTTCCGTCATCTATTTATTCTCCATCACCTACGCCATTGTCATCACATTTTCGATCATATCATGTTGGAGGTTGGTAAAACATCTGCTGAACATGCTTTGAGATAGATTTTGGATGTATGGCTGTTTTTGATCTCTGGTTTTCTTTCAGGATGGATAATGTGAGGACGAAGGTGTGGGTGGCAGCTTGTGGGGTGCTCTCCACAGGTCTGGCGATCCTGAGTGGATTGGGTGCTCTGTTGTTGTTGGATCAACCTTTTGTCATGACGGTTGCCTCCTGTCCTTTCATGATATTAGGTAGGTACTGTTAAACATACAGGTCCATGAGGTCCTATTGTATCCTAAAGAGAACTCAAAACAACATTACTTCCTGTTAACCTAAAAAGCACAAAATGCATTGACATTGCATTCTAATAAATTATGCCATTTTTAAAATCTTTCTCCTTTGACTTTCAACCTAAAGGTATTGGACTGGATGATATGTTCATCATGATCTCTTGCTGGCAGAGGACCCGCGTTCTGGACAGCGTCCCCGACCGGCTGGCCGACACCTACAAGGACGCCGCCGTCTCCATCACCATCACCACTCTGACCGACGCTCTGGCTCTCTTTCTGGGCTGCGGCTCGCCCTTTGGTTCGGTCCGGTCCTTCTGCCTGTACGCTGGGGTGTCTGTTTGCTTCTGCTACCTGTACAGCATCACTTTCCTGGGGGCTTGTATGGCTTTAAACGGACACAGGGAGGCGGAGAACAAGCACTGGTTCAGTTGCACCAAAATCCCAGAAGACTTACCGTCCAGTTCCAAAGCCTTCAGTGTGTGCTGCGTTGGGGGGAAATACGATCGGATCACTGAGAAGGAGGAAACTGAGCCGATTAGTCGCATTTTTAAGCAGTGCTATGGCCCATTTCTGACCCACAAACTGATAAAAGTGTGTGTATTTGTCATTTACGCAGGCTATCTGGCTGTTAGTATCTATGGTTGTTTCATCTTACAGGAGGGACTCGACATCCGGAATCTGGCTTTGGACGATTCCTACATCATCGATTACTACAACGATCAAAGGCAGCACTTCTCTGAATACAGCTGTAACGTGATGGTAGCGGTGAAGCAGCCCTTCCCCTACTGGGATGAGGATGAACATCTGCGTTCATGCATTTCAAACTTTGAGAGTTTGAACTTTGTCAACAGCACTTTTGCTTGGTTTCAGTCCTTTCTACAGTACGCAAATGCGACCAATCTCAACATAAGTTCTCAAGAGGCTTTCCAAACACATCTGCCACATTTCTTGGACCTCGTGTCCATGTTCAAACAAGACATCAACTTCACTGCAGACAATACGATTCAGGCCTCTCGCTTCTTTATTCAAACGCTCAACAACGCGACAACGAAAGACATGATGATTGGACTCAGGAGAACAGCAGAGGAATGTCCGGTAGAGCTACTGGTGTACCACCCTGCTTTCATCTACTTTGACCAGTATACTGTCATCATGGACAACACCATTCAAACCATCCTGGTGGCTGTGATCGTGATGCTGGTCGTCTCACTCATCCTCATACCCAATCCTCTTTGTTCCGTTTGGGTGGCTTTCGCAATTTGTTCAGTCATTGTTGGCGTGACGGGTTTCATGGCGCTGTGGGGTGTAAACCTGGACTCCATCTCCATGATCAACCTGCTCATGTGCATCGGTTTTTCTGTCGACTTCTCAGCGCATATTTCCTACTCTTTTGTCTCCAGCCCCAAGAGGGACGTCAACGAGAAAGCAATGGACGCCTTGGCCCATTTAGGCTATCCGATACTGCAAGGAGCACTGTCCACTATTTTAGGAGTGGTGGTGCTGTCCATGTCTGGGAGTTACATCTTCAGGACATTCTTCAAGATTGTGTTTCTTGTGATTACGTTTGGGCTGCTCCACGGCTTGGTGTTCATTCCAGTGTTTCTCACTCTGCTTGGGGCCTGTGGGAAGTGGTGTTAAAGTGGGGATGTCCAGTTTGTGAATAAAATGTTGAAGTCAAACTGAAATTTGAATTCTTCTTTTTTTTTTTTCCATTTTTCAAAAGATGATTTTTGGGCATATTTGTGGAAACTGTGTCTAAGCTTCCAGCCTGTTAGGGAAATGTGTCAAAGTCAATATGTTTCCCCTTACCTTAATCTAACCTCATTGCTAACTGCAACCAGTTATCTCACCTACGCCTAACCCTAACCTAACTAATGCACCATAGGCCTTTCTCACAGCAGACATTTTGACTTGTCATATGGTGCCTTCAAATGAAACATGTGAGCTTGTGTTTACAACATGGGAAGTCGTGTCCACGATATGCTTGGCGTTCAAGTGGTTAAGTTATAAGAACACCCCTGCTAAGCAACGGCATTATTAACGTTACTGTCGGCGTCTAGAAACCACAGAGGCTAACGATTTAGCAAGCTAGCAAGCGGGTAACATAATACAGTAAATGCAAAGGCATGACAGAGGAAAAAGATGACTGTTGGGATATCAACATTTTCCTCAGACATATTTTACAACTATGAAGAAAAACAATATACGACTAAAATTACAATATATTAACTTATTATGCACTGGAAAATTAACTTGCATTGCCTTTGCCATGTATGACAACGTCAGCAAACACATCACAACTCGTAAACTCTGAGGTTTCTGAAACTTTCCACTTACGTGGTTGTGAATACCACACGAGAGGGGCGTTCATATGAACTCTTCTCGTGAACACGGTAAACTTGACCCCATTTGAAGGCACCATTAATTCCTTTTAGCTCTGTTTTGGTCTCTACCAACTCCTGAGGCAAACATTTGGTTCTTTAGTTGCCAAATGTTCAACAATGTTCGCCAGCTTGTTACTAACGTTGTCAGGGTGCCGTTTGGTGCTAGACAAGTAGTATACAGTACGTTTATCAGTGCTTTTTGCTAAAAACAGCTGCAACTGGAAATGAGCTTTGGACAGTAACATCAAAAAGGAAACAGATGAGGCTGTTGGGAATATCAACATTTTCCTCAGACATCTAATTTGTAACAAAGCAATGTGCAGCGTGACTTTATAGTTATGTAAAAATAAATCCTAAGTATACACCAAAACAAGCTTTTGTTTGGGCTTCCTTTTATTTATTTCAGCTGCACAAACATTCATCAACCATTGCCATCACATTGTTGAGAGATTTTGTCAATCAACAGCAGAGAGTCATTCAATGTGTTCCCAGCTTAAAAGCGTTTCTATACATCTATATACAATGTTCCCATGACATCCCAATCATATATACAGCTACACATGGATAAAAGGCCAATAAACTGAAGAAATAAGGGCTCAAAATGAAGCAAAAAAAACTGAAAAGGTTAACACCATGGAGTACATATGCTGGTGGTAATCTTTACAAGAGCTATACTTTTAATTAAATGTTCAAAAATGCTAAAATATGGATTACAAATACTGCTGCTGCAACTATTCACTAGAAAATTGGGACATTCAACTTCCCAGAGAGGCATAACTGCATGTTTCTACCCACAATCTGAGTCAAGTGTGTCACTTTACAATTAGAGATGTTAACAGCTTAACTTCCTGTATACACAGAGCCAGTAAACTGAACATTGGCATCTTTCTTCCACTGCACAAAATGTGTTGAAACAGAAATGTATAGAGCACTAAATGTGAGATATCTCTGCTATGAAGTAGCCAATGGACAATAACTGATAAATGGCCTTGTTGTTCGTCTGAATAATCTAAAGATTAAAAGTCTTTAATCAACTCATTTGCATTTCCAAGAAAAACGGATATTTGCTGAGGCTTATCGGAAGCCGAATTCAGACTATTTAAATAAATGAGGCCGACGTCACAAGTTTCATATCCTAAAAATAAACACAGCTTGTATTTGTCGCATGCTTTTTTGAGGTTGAGCAGCAGTAACTGTTCCATCTGTACACGCAGCATAAATTAAATAAATTACACGAAGAGTGCATTTTCAATTTATACACTTACCTAAAGTGCTGACGTTATAGTTTAACTTTATACACTTAATACAGTACATTCCCCAAAAGGCCACCTTTAAAAAGAAGTAACAGGGACATAAGCAGAGGGGGACAGGAGAATGTAAATATACATGATCCACCAAGCATCCCAGATACAAAGAATCAGATGGAAAGACAAAGTGCAGCTTCCCATTGTGACACTTCTCGGTGCCAGATTGTGAGACGCGCTAGCTAGAAGTGGAGAGTGTAGCCTGACCTTGAAGATATACTAGACAAATAACAGATACTAACACACACACACACACACACACACACTGGAAGACGACTGACAGATAGGAGTTGAGATTAAGTTAAAGTCTGGTTGCAATGATTGACAGAAAAGGAATCTAAACAGACCCGGGTGAACAGAATTTGACCAAATTTCAACTCCTTTTTCAACAATTAACTTAAAAAAAAAAAAAAGGAATCCTACCCGGATGCTGTTTTTCACGATTGAGGCATGATTACATTCATGTATTATTTCCTCTCAGCAACTGATAAAGTGACCTGAGCAACATCTTCCCCAACAACATTATGCTTTAACCTTCATCACATACAGAGAACCTGTGCAGCATACACCTGCTCACCTCTGAACACAGGAAAGTCACAGAACTAGCCATCTGGGAATATTGATGAGACTACACGAAGGGGGACAGCGTGAAGAAATGACATAGTCCTACATAAGTCGAGAGACTTTGTGAATGCAGGCCATGACTGCTCTGATTCACTGCTCGTGAACTGAGTCCATCCCTCCTTCCGAGACCCCCTGAGCTCTTAAAATCCGACCCCGTCTCCCCCCGTTGCTACCCTCCTGATTGTTGCGGTCCTTCCCGGTTTCATCTGGCCTCCAGGGCCTTGCCTTCCAGGACCAGCCGAATCTCTTTAGCGTCCAGCGTCTCGTACATGAGCAGAGCATCCGCTAGGTTTTTGTGCTCTTTGGTGTGAGACTTCAGCAGGGCTTTGGCACGCTCATAAGACTCCTGGAGACAGCGAGAGAAAAGATGGTGAGAAAAAAAAAGCTTGGTTGGGTCGCTGAGTTGTTTATTTTTTGTTCAGCAGCAAACACAGACCTTCAGTAACACCCTGACTTCATGCTCCACAGCTGCTTGGGTCTCTGGGCTCTGGGCCGTCATGTCAGTATAGGTCATCACACCCAACTGGGAGACAGGAAGGGGAAACAAATATATGAAATGTACATAAAATTATATAAAAACTGTAGACTGCGATGCATGTGCAGGACAAATACTAAGTCCCATAAGTTAGCCTACCTTTTCACACATTCCAAATCTGGTCACCATCAGTTTAGCGATCTTTGTGGCACCATCAAAGTCGCTTGATGCACCTGGAGAAGAAGCATGTTGCCTTTAAAAAATGTCCTTGTGTTAGAGAATCAAGTGTTTTCTACATTCTACCCCGTATGTTAAAAACGCGTTTTCGTATGTTTTAGGAACTCTGTCTCACCGGTTGTGATGTACTCGTGGCCAAATATGATCTCCTCTGCTACACGGCCGCCCATACTGACGTCCATCTGGGCCAGTAGCTGAGAGCGAGTCTCGCTCCAGCGATCGTTCTCCGGGAGCATGGACACCTGACAAAGAGACATCGAAGGAGATGATGTAGAAAGTTTAAAGTAAAGAGCAGTTTGCACCAGAATTGGTGTCAAAGCTTTAACCATTTAGTTAATGAGCTCTAGGTTCCCTTACATGTCCCAGACTGGGGCCTCTGGGCATGATGGTAGCCTTGTTAATGGGCATGGCATCTTTGGTGTAGTAAGCCACGATTGCATGGCCTGATTCATGGTACGCTGTGATGAGCTTGTTCTTCTTGTCTATTTCCGCACTCCTTCTCTCAGGGCCTTAAAGAGAGAATTATTAAGAGATTATTGCCACATTCTCAACGTGACTTTGATGAGAGTGATGCAAGTCATAATAAGTACCACGCTAGATGAAAACACACAGAGAATCAGGATAAGGTTTAGTAGAAAGATTAATCCTTTTATAACAATTGCAGGGAAACAAGAAAGTGGTCTTTCTTTGCTAGCAAAGCCTCCTCATTACTCACCCATGAGGATTTTGTCTTTAGCAAACTCCAGCTCCTTCAGGGTGACCATGTCTTTGCCATCGACTGCTGCCTTCAGGGCGGCCTGGTTGACCAGATTTTCCAGGTCAGCGCCAGAGAAGCCCACTGTGCCCCGGGCAATTATATTGGCCTCAATAGCTGCAGAGATAACACGCGACATCAACAAAGCTCTCACGGTTACAGACAGACCGGACTACTGTTAAAGTGAAGTAAATAGCAAGCAAATTCAGGATTAGCAGATGCTGATCTCACACCTGGATCCACTTTAATCTTCTTCAGGTACCAGTTGAGGATCTCCGTGCGTCCTTTCACGTCTGGTTTGGGGACAGTCACCTGCATGTCAAAACGTCCCGGGCGGATCAGGGCACTAAAGAAGAAGAAGATCAGCTGGTTAGTAAAATACTGATACTGTGTCAGCGTACGACTCTGGGTCACTGCATCAAAAACTGCCTCAGGGTTGCAGTCCATTCTTTGTTACTGACAAGGAAAGCTGCGACTCTGAGGGTTGTAAACTTTGACATAAACGTGCATTGTAAACGCTGACATTCGCACAGGCTATAGCAAGACACACAGAGGTAAACGTACTTATCCAGAGCCTCTGGGAAGTTGGTTGCTCCAATGACGATCACGCCTTCGTTTGGTTTAAACCTAGAAAATAATATCACAGGGTACGGGCAAGTCAGTGTCTGAAATGCAGCAGCTATCCTCTTTCTGTTATGTATTCTCACCACAACAATCTACACAACACTTCATTTCATATTTTGAACCACAATGCAGTACTTCATTCATGTGTCGACCATCACTGTACTGTATTGTATGGAATTGTGATTAAATACTGTTTGTTATTATCTGTAGTTGAATAAGTCAAATGCGGGCCACGCTGCAGATCAGTCAGCAGGACTGTTTGAAGGTTAGGTACGATTTGTCATATATTTCATTTACTAGATTAGCCAAAAAGACATTCTAATGTTATTTCATCTATTGATGGTTTCTTGATAAAATTTATTTCAATGTACAATATCGCAATACATCACTATCGCATTATAAAATTCCAGATTTAATGCCAGAAGATTTTATCCGTATCACCCATCCCAACTCTTCACTCAGTACATTCCTAAAATTATAAAAATGCAACGGGTAATTTGAGAGATTACCCATCCATCTCTGCAAGTAGCTGGTTGATAGTCTGTCTGGAGTAAGGGTGCATGGGAGACTCGATCCTTTTCCCACCCACACTGTCCAGTTCATCAATGAAGATCACGCAGGGAGCGTTGGCTTTAGCCTCCCCTGGAAATAAGCAGTAAGACAAATATAAAAGTAAAACAAATGCCCCACAATGTTCAGCACGACAATTATAATCACTGTTGTTGCCACAATCATGCAGGAGTAGTCAACTCTAGGCTCTCAAGTGGTTTCTGAGCAAAAGGAAACAAAAGGTTTTAATTTTGATGTTAAAATAATAATCTCACTGAAAAGGTTCCTGATGCGGCTGGCTCCCACTCCAACGAACATCTCGTCAAACTCGGACCCGGAGGCGTAGTAGAACGGCACATCTGCCTCTCCTGCCACCGCTCTGGCCAGTAGAGTCTTTCCAGTCCCGGGAGGGCCAACCAGTAGAACACCTAAAGGAGAGAGAGGCGAGGAGATGAGGAAGAATGAGAGATACAAAAACAGATCTCTGAATGGAATTGTGCAATCCTCATCATCATACTCTAACACATGTAAGTGCAGAATGTTTGGTAATCGTGAAGCTTTTCATCCAGCTTTAAAATGCACTGTGAACGATTGGCCCCTACCTTTTGGCAGCTTTCCTCCCAAGACTGTGAACTTCTCTGGGTTTTTCAGGAACTCCACCACTTCCTGAAGCTCGTTCTTTGCCTCTTCCACCCCTTTGACGTGTTCGAACGTCACGTTTTTCATCTGCACAGGGTCCACTGCAGAGTCCAGGCCTGATGTGGTTCGGAACCGTACTGTCCAAAATGGTTAGATTAAAGTTCGAAATCACACTGCATGGCACGGTTAATGAACTCACAAACACACACGCTGCCTGTTACTGAGGATTATTTAAAAAAACAAACATCTGATTGCATATGTTAGTGCTTCAATAAGCAGGTTAGAATGTTGAATTGTTGTTGCCTGCAAAGAGCAGCAAATGGCTCAGTTATACCGAGCTTATTTCTTCTCTTTTAAGGGTTAATACATATTCAATAAGCATTGATTTAGTTTAGCAGGCAAATGCTGTGCTTTATTATCAACATTCATATTAAAATATTAACATATTGGAGGTGATTTCATGCATGACATGAAATGAAAAGGCAGCTTTAGAGTAGAAAAGGAGCCTTTACCCGATATGAAGGGCGTCTTGGAGATGCCATAGAGCCCAACAAGGAGCAACACCAGCAGGATCAGACGAGTCCTCCTGAGAGAGTCTGAACAGTCGAAGCAGGACAATATATACTATCAGCACTGTTTAATGCTTAAAAATACAATATGTGTGATTCAATTCAAGCTTGTTTGTCTTATTAAAACTTGCCTTGTGTGCGTTGTGTCAAGGCTTGGGCTTTTAAGAAACCCTCAGCGAAGCCCCTCTTGAAAGCATCCTGATGTCCATCTGGGATGTTCTTGTTCTTCACCAGCTTGTCTAGACTTTCGACTTCAACCCCCTTGTCACGTGTCAGGAAACCCTGCAGTACGAAGGTAAGATTAGTCAGCAGTATTTACAAAGCCAGAATAAGCCTTCACATTTATCACACCTTTACGCTCAAGGTAATCACACTGGTCGCTACAGTTGAGAAAAGAGCTACAGATGTGGTGCATTTTTTTACTCAAGAGCTGAATATTTTTCAACTTGAAATCTCAGCCGCCTTGCATTGTTCTCTAAAAAGAGCAATACCCTAGATAATGCTGTTACTGGTAAGGCCACAGGTACATTCCAATTTTAAACTGTATCTTTAGCATGCTTAATACATTACGCTATTAATACAAGCGTGTAAAGGATATGCTTAATATAATTAGTAGATAACGCATATCCATAACATGCTTAAGGATTTGCTTAAGCATGTTAAGCATGTGAATAGCTTACCTTCATAAAAGATGGTGTGAACCCTTCAGACTCCAGGGGGCGGTCGGAGGCGGACTGCAGTCGTCTGGTTTTGCTCTTTAAAGTTTTAAACCCTCTGCTCGGGACCCACACTTGAAATATACAGGAAGCATATGATGTTTAAATTGATTTAAAAGCTAGCCATGTTTCAACAGCAAATAACTTTGCTAGATTAGCATAAACCGTTTAAATACACCATAGATAGTATTGACTTTAACTGTATTGTTTATTCTCTCAGTAATGTTATTTATATTGCTGTCAAATAACATAAAAACCAACTCCAGTAATGCATGTTTAGGGTTATCAATAAACTATTACATAGTAATCCATAGTTACCTGGCCAGTGTTGTAGCTCAGTGCAGACAGACTGAAGAGGTGAAGGGTGCTGCCTGGGATAAGACATGGGCATCGGACCACCTGAGAAGCCTGGGAACAGAGGACAAGCTTTATGTTAACCCTGAGATACCTTTAGGGAAAAAGAGGTAGCAGAGGCCCTAGTTGCTTGTTAAAGGGTAACTAGTATTTCTCAACCTATTTTCCCATGTTTTTGTGTCCAAGTGACTAATGGGGACCACATTTTTTTTAATTGGTCCTGGTACTATAAAAAGTCAGAAAATGGTGAAAAATGGCAATCAGTGTTTCCCAAAGCCCAAGATGACGTCCTCAAATGTCTTGTTTTGTCCACAACTCAAGGATATTGAGTTAACTGCCATAGAGGAGTAAAGAAACCAGAAAATATTCACTTTTAAGAAGCTGGAATCAGAGAAATCTGACTTTTTTTGTCTTAAAAATGACTCAAACCGATCAATCAATTATCAAAATAGTTAGTGATTAATCTAATAGTTGACAACTAATTGATTAATCAATTAATGGTTGCAGCTCTATTTATCACAATCCAAAGATGGATGATAACCCCCTCCTATAACTAGAAACACTGCAATTCTATGTAATTATATGCGTCAAGTGAAACACCATATTTAAACTTCTTGCAGATTGTGAAGTCTTGTGATGTTGTATTCATTCATGAGTGATGACGAGGAGTCGGGCAAGAGCAACAGTATAGCAAGGTACAGCATGAGAGGCCTATTTATAACATTCTCACCATGCTTATTGTAGTAAAAGGAGTGTGTAGAAAGATGCGAGGTCCTCCAGGCTGTCTGTCCAGCCAGTGGACGCGGCGCCTCCTGTGGACTCAAGCGTGGCAACACACTGTTCACCAGCTCATCCAGCTGCTGTGCTCCCAGGTCTGATAGGCCAAGCTCACGCAGGTTCCACATGGGCTGCACACACATACCATCTGATTTATATTCCTCACAAAGTAATTCTGAAACACGTTTATGTTAAACAACTTGGGAGGATGAAAACAACTACATGCAGCATCACACTGTCTCTGGCTTGATACAGCAATTACAGATGATGTCCTACTAAAGTATACCTCTGTGCGGTGTAGTTCTGAGTCTGAGGCATGTTGCTTGTGTTTTCTTGACTTGCAGGTGGTGCTGCTGCTGCTGCTGCTTCCCACTGAGCTCTTCATAGAGTGGAGGACATTGATGAGGTGGCTGAGAGGTACGGTCACCTGTGATCACATGTAATCAAACAGTGTGTGAATGACATATTTGAAAATTAAAGACTTACAACTGTGATATATATTACAATTAACTTTATCATCCCAACCCCTATTTAAAAATTAGTAATAATTTTTGGACTTTTTTTCAGATATGTTTTGCATATTTTATTAATAATTTTCGGACGTTTTGGGGATATTTTTCACTAATAATGTTCAGACATTTTTCGTTATTTTTCATGTATTTCTCAATATTTTTTCATGCTTTTAGCTTGTAGAAAGTCCCCTTTACAAATAGACCATTTGCCATAGCCACCCCTTCCCTCTGGAACTCACTCCCCAAACACATCAGAGACTGCACCAACCTGTCCACATTCAAATCACAAATTACCTTTTTATAACTGCTTTTAATGTGTAATTAATATTGTGTGTTTTATATTTGTATGATGTCCTTGTTTTATGATCAATTTATCTGTGTAAAGTGTCTTTGAGTTTCCAGAAAAGCTCAATATAAATAAAATGTATTATTAAAAAACTGAATTTCTACCAATATAAAATATACAAAATAAGCTATAAATAAAAAATAAACATGATATAAACAGATAGTGCAAATATTGCCATGTGTCTACATGATGTAAATCAAGCTTATATGTTACTTATTTCTAAATAAAAGTAGTTGTATCCGGGTGATTATCAGTAGAATAGTTTGTTGAACTGCTGATTTATTTGAATATGCAAAATCAGTAGCATCCACACATGTAGTTCATTGACGCAGTTGCCATCTGGCAGCTAAGGACACATTGAACCACAACAGTAACATTAGCTAACTGGAACTTCTCAGCACAGTCTGTATTTGTTTAATTAAGGTCAGCTAAATAGAAGGACAACTATATTGACACAATGTCCACTGACAATTTGTCTTTCAAGTCATGAAACTATAAGGAAAGGTCGACAGCAGTGAGGCTCATAAGAGAACAAGCTAAGGTGAACTTAGCTCGCTAGCAGGCTCAGACAGACAGAATCATAACAACAACAGTGCTAGCTAAAGTTAGCATCATGTTAGCATGGCCTAGAGTTCCCTGCTGTCTTACCTGAGGCTGGACAGTCATTGACAGAGAAAACATCTTTTAATTATTGCCGGTACACAACTGTTGTTAAAGCTACACAAGTTATGCGACTGTCCCCGAGAGTTAAAGGTGCGTGTTTCTTCCTCTTTATCTCTCTGCAGCAGGCAGCAGAGCAGGTTAAAGCTGAGGACTCCAGCTGCAGCAGTCCGACAGTTGATAGGAAACCGGATATGACGTGAAGATGTGTCGGTTGCGAACGAGCCGGTTCATTGAGCCGGCTCTTTTAAGTGAACGATAAGAGCCGGCTCCCGTCCGAGAACCGTTTTTTTTTTGTTTTGTTTTTTGTAATTAAAAGGGACTGTTTGTAACTTTTTGTGACCCGGCAACTATGTTGAGATCAGTTGAGGAAAAACCAAGCACCGCCCACCAGCCGGAGCAAACTTTCTCATTTTACAGCTAAACAGTACACTACAAGATGTTTCTGAAAACATTTGAGGCGAGAAATAAGCATTACAGTAACAGAATATTGATTCATATTTGATCAGCGCTGCCTAGTTTGACCATTTGATCGGAGTTCACGAGTGATTGACAGCTGCCTCAGTTGAATGAACAGCCAATAGGACTGCCCTCTCTCTCTCTGAAATGACCTGTGATTGGTCAAAGTCTCCCGTCACTTTTCAAAGCCTGAAAACAGAGTCATGAGGAGATGCAGAAGTCTAGTTATCTCTCAGAACACTTGAATTACAATATACTGAAAGGTTATTATGGACTTTTTGCCCAATGATGCCAAATACATTCTGCCTATTGCAGGTTTAATCTCAATTTTGAACATCAAAATCAAAGATTCACTGCAATAAATGTGTTGTTTGTCCCAAGAATGTGTTTATTGCATGTCAAGATATGCTTCATATACTTATGTTTAACAACCGTATATTTGAAAGCACCACACCCTTGATTTAAACACAGAAGTCTTAATTTCCATTGTATAGCTGACAAGAAACAAGAATGAATATATGGATTGTCCTTACTCTGTATTCACCTTTTGCAAGTGCTATCTTTGATACTATTGCACTGAGGCCATTTAATAAATATACACTTTCACACATAAATAACAATATTGGTCACCATGTCTATTTGGTCTAAAAAACAAATGCTCCTAAAATATTTTCTATATTTAGAACAATAAATATAAAAGTCCTTAATAATCGTAAAATATTGTTTGACAAAAACATGAAAAGAAACTTAAATAAACAATGAAATGCACAATAAATAAAATAACTGGCAATGGCATCGCTTAAGGTCCACAACTACTGTATTATCATGAATTAATTTCAATTAAAAGTGGACGCAGTTATGTGAGTTATATGTATATTGAGTTCCTGGTGATCTGTGAGTCATAAATAAGATCACCACCTAATGCTAAGCTCACTGTAACAAAGAGAATGTGCCAGCATTTACTGTATAATGCACAAATCCTCCCTTTCTCAAACACCTAAAAAGTATCCATGGAGTCAAAATGCTACATTATATTGCAGAGTCCCCCTTTTACACACATCTTTCTGACCATTCATTTATCTAAAGTAGCCTTTCCATTGCTACTTGTGCCTCATTACACTCTGTCTTCGGTGGCGGCTTGAAAAAGCCACAAAGCAACAAAAGTGCAACAACTTCATCCCAGCTTCGTGTTCTCTGACTGATGCCGAAGGTCGTCAGACTATTCAGGGGATTTTCCTGTGAGGAGAAAAGGTGACACTGAGTTTTGGTAGTCTGTAGTGTTGTGGTTATAAAGCAAAAGGAATTAGTGATAATAGACCAGGACATTTTTGATCAGTATTTTTGCTCACCTTCTCCTCCGTTGTAAGTAAAGCTGGACAAGCCAATGGGAAATCAGAGGCCAGAGTGCAGTCAACACCACTGTGAGTGGAGAGAAGTCAAAAGGCCACCAAGAAGGTCTCAGGAGCTATAAAAAAAACCCAGAAATGTTTATTAAAGTGATTCCTGATTGGAAACAAATTAGTCATAAAATTAAATAAATACATTTTAAATAAAAATCTAAAGAGGACCTTTTGTGCTACAGGTAGGGGGGAGTCCTGCCTTGGCGAAGATGATCTTGACTGAGAAATGTAAGAAGAAAATATAGAAATCTATTAATAAATATATAATAAATTGTCATGGAGACCGTCATCAACAATGTTCTATTCCAGTAAACACTGTGGCTAACACCTCTCTGGTCTTTCACCTGCGATACCGTCAGCGCCTCCAGAGCGTGCAGCCTGTGCAGCACCGTGGCCATGTCATGCTGCAGCCGCAGCAGAGCCGTAGCTATTTGCTCGTTGACGTTTCCCCTGGCAACGCCGTCAGGATGTCGGCTCTGTGACACACAACAGCAGGCGGCATCGACGCTGGCACACCGCTGAGAGCTGCAGGTTGCCCTGGGCGATAGTGAACCTGAAACAAGAGTCAGAACGAAACAGCTTAATGATATAACATGCTAACCTTTGTGGAAAACTGTGCTGTGTTTTAGGTTTTCTGATGCCTTTAAATGAGGATAAACTAAGTGTACATTTTAGGAGAGAGGTGAAATAGGGATAGAGTGTCAGGATAAATCAAAGTTGACAGTCGAACCTCTCCCTCTTCTTGACAAGGAGCTGTTGTGCTGGCTTGCACTAATCCCTTCTTTAAAGTAGGACTCTCCCATGAGTACTGAATCCTCTCCTCCATTCAGGGTGGTGTTGCTCTCAAACCAAAGATCCCTTTTCCTCACTGAGACCGCTCCTGATTCAGGTGACAGTATTTTGGATGTAGACAGCCCCTTGGGAGGAAAAGAAGAGAGTCAACCACAGTTTGAATGGCCTCAATTAGGTCAGAATTTGTGTTTAAATGTATAACTCTTTATGAATTTCTTTCTATAATGTTGACATGATTAAAGGAATAGTTTTACATTTTGGGAGATATTTTATTTGTTCTCTTGCTGAGAGGTTACATGGGAAAGAAGCTTAGCTTAGCATAAAGACTGGTAGCAGGGATAAACAGCTGTGCTCTGCCTGAAGAGCCTTGTTTCCACATAGCTCTGTGTACGTATGCGAGTCAACCGGAATTTCATTAATTCCTATGGGAACCTCTGTTTCCGATGCGTTTGTGAAACTCCTCCTTCCGTTTTTTTCTGTAAGTAATTTGCCACGAGTACGTTGAAAAATTTGAACTTTTGCGACAGATTATGGGCAAACCGTATGCACTGTGTGCCAATGGAATTAGAAAATTAATAACTGATTGATGTATGTAATAGAGCTCTATTTATATATTCTTGTGAAAAGTGAAAAGTTCAACTGCATATTTAGCAGTTTTGTGAAATATTTCGTTAAACGTATGAACCACTGTGCATGCATTCTCTGTGTTACTCAGCTAGCATGCCTTTTTTTTTGCAACTTTTCATTGAAAAAAATGCATAAATATGACTCGTCGAGACTGGAAGACGAAAAAATAATAACTTTTCTCCCATATCTGTGGTGGCATTTCTATCCATCCGCAAATAGATGCATTTCCTTGCAATGAACACTGGGGAACGTAACGGACACAAAACAAAACAGTGTGGAAACAAGGTGTGAAGCTGGTTTAATCTGTACAAAAACCAAAGTGTATAAATGACATGTTGTAATTTTTGTGGGGGTTTATATGCTAGACTCTTTTTTAACTGGGCGCCATGATTTCCTGGAGTCTACAGTGAGCTCTAGAGGTGCTGGTAGATCAGCTCTTTCCCTCTGCTTCCAGTCTTTATACTAAGCTAAGCTAACTGGCTACATATTTAACACAGAGGCATGAGAGTGGTATCGACCTTCTCATCTAGCTCTCAGAAAGAAAGAGAATAAGGCTATTTCCTACAATGTGGAAATTAATAATTTAATGTAGAATATATGGAAGATCAACACACCTCTTCCATGGCCAGATGCTCCATTGAGTCACAGAATTCCTCGTTATCTGAGTCTGTGGATCGGTGGTGCTTCTCAGGGACAGCTTCACTATGACCTGAACATGGACAATATGGTAATTCATTCATTCAATGTGCATCTACATAACAAACATTTAGTTTGCTATATTTTCTCTTTTTATTTATATTTTTGCTTTTTTTTCCCCACAGTGGTAAATTATTTTTTCCCTTATCTTATTCTTTATAGTATATCTACTGTAAGGTTTTACACAAAGGAATCTGGAAGAGCATAATTATTATCATAAACTATGTTGAGGCATGTGTTATGCAAACAAATATGTATACTTTTTGCATTAATGTGTAATCTTACCACTCAGGTGTCCGTTGAAGTGCATATAGGAGTTGTACTGCACGCTGGGCTCCACGGAGCAGGCAAGCTCCTCCTCCTCCACCTCGCTGTTGAGGGAGCTGTGTGTCCCGTTGGTGAAGGAGGACATGCTGGGCTCCATGCTGCTGCTGGAGCCCCTGGTGTCAGACCTCCACCTTTTGTCCACCATCAGCAGCCGAGGCTGAGGCCTCCAGCCTGAGACAGTACAAAAGAAAGAGAGAGAGAGTATGACAAAGCATTACAAAGAAGTGGAGTTATTTTTTGATGTGCCCTTTATCATATCTTGCCCTGCATGTACTTTTTTCTTTATCTCACTGAGATACTGCTCTTATTTATATGAATGGATTCAGAGGGAAAACACATCACATTTATTCATTTACTTTCAATGGAAACTATGCACATCTTGCACCTATAATAATAACTCAAGGGTGTCACATTATAGTGAAAATATTTTATTTCTTAAAGAAAAAATAAGTAAAAAAATAAATAAATACTTCCTACTCTTTCAAACAAAGAATAGAGATGCAAAAAATAAGGAAAATTATAAGAAAGTAGTGCATATGTAAACTAGAATCCTCCGTCAATCAGTCAATTTGCAGATACATCAATGTCTGTCCAAAATGTCATCACTTTATAATTTGATCCTATTAATTTATTATTAATATAAACAAATTGGGAAATTGTCATAATTAGCATAAGTATTACTGTCCAAAAACATGTTTTGTGAGGTTACAGTGACCTTGACCTTTGACCACCAAATTCTAATCAGTTCATCCTTGAGTCCAAGTGGACGTGCCTCCACGTCGGTGAGGCATTAAAATGCCAAGTGTTCATAGAGTAAATCTATGCTACATAAAAAGAAAGCATTCTTCAGAGTGTGGTTAGAGTTACGAACAGGTCACAAATATATAGATTATTTTTTCAAAAAAGGCAAACTGCCTTCCTGAAATACCTGGGCACTGTAGTTTTTATCAAATGTTACTCACAGAGGAGTAAAGTGTATATTTGTTAGGGACTATTTTCAGCTGCGGATTGATACACATTTTGGTGCCCTAGTAAGTATTTAAGGCAGCAGGGCGATTCATGTGGGATTGACTGATTGATGTGTTTTTGAATGGCTCAATGGAGCTCTAAGGCCCAGAGGAATAGTATATATCAGGCAGTGCTCTGGTCTTCTTATGGGATTTGTTGACATTAAGAAAATTACAGAATCTCACCAGCCGTACCCTTTAAATCATGTAAAAATAGCTACTATGTTAGCGTAGTGTGTGACCTCTACAACACAGCAAATTTCACAGCACACAAAACAGCTAACAACTACAGATGGTACCTTTTTCCTCCTCCTCTTCCTCCTCCTTGTCTTCATCGTCTGTATTGTCTTCTTCATCCCCATTCTCCTCTTCCTCACTTTTCCTCCAATCACTACTTTCCTCTTTACTCTCGATTTCACTATTTTCTCTGCTTCCCTCTGCCTCCTCGCTACTGACACTTACGCCATGAACACTGCTGTCATGTTCTTGGAGGTTTTGTATATCATCCCACAGATCCCCATAGCCTGAGCAGTGAGGGAGACACTCTTGATTAACTCTCCATCAAAGTGCACAATGTTGATTTACACCAAGCAAAGACGTACACACAGTTGACAGATATATTCTGCGTTTCATACCAAGCTTCTACACACTACATCTACACCACAAAGTGCAAATAACGATGCACGGCAACAACCAACACACTGACTAACTACAGCACATACATGACAGATTACACAAGATCATTTCATCCATCTAACAATCAAAAAATAAGCCTTTTGTCAAATGAAATGGCAATGAAAGCAGGTTAAAATAAACGTATACACTGAGGGACCAAGCTATCAACTCTACAGCTACTGCGAACACCAAAGACTTGCCTTCCATTGTTGGTTTGTATAATTGTTTGACCAGATCATCTAGTGATAAAAACACAAGTAAGACAGGCTCAGTATTCGAAAAGAATTGTCATCTGTGTGACTAACAAAGAGGATTTTAACAGCAGTGCTACATCCCACTTGAGCAGCAGCAGTGCTCTCCCTGGATTGTGTTCTGCATTTATTATTTATTATCACTGATCATGTACAGTACCTGTATGGTTTGCAAAAGGCCTGGTGAAGGGTCTGCTGTCCACCTCATCGTCTTCAGCCTGTTCTACTTCTCTATCTACCTCTGAGTAGAAGTTGCCAAGCGTCTGCACTAGGTCAGACACTTCATCCGAAATTGGCATGGTCTCCAAAATCTGATGACACACATAAATAAATAATAAAGTTATAGTGGAAAAAAATCATAATTTGAAATTCTAACAATGAAACATTTGCTTTTGCATAAACGGGTGTGGTAAAACTGTCGTTATAGAAAATGTGTTGATTAAATATAATTACACAAAGCAAAGGCTGGCTGATTTATCTGCTGGACCAGTTAATTAAAGTTTATTAAAAACAGCTGGGAACTGGGGAACAGAGTGCCACTCAGGTGCTATTAGGTGAATAAAAGAGTAACACAATTTGTAAAAGCAGTCTGCTGTAATTAACAGGCATCTGTTATTGTTCAACACGTTTTTCAGATACATAGTCCTTTTTTATTAACAAGTCTAAGAATCTAGAGCCATGCTAACAGCAGCTCTGTGAGGCTGTACTTAACACCAGCATGCTAACATGCTCACAATGCTAACATGCTGATGTTTAGCAAGTATATTGTTTACCATGTAGACTATCTTAGTTTAGCATGTTAGCAGGCTAACCAGTGGGCAACTCCAGGTCTGAAAAGTGAAGCCAATGTGGAAGTGCCTTAAACTTGCATTCTTTCTAACAGCCAGCAGGGGGCGACTCCTCTGGTTGCAAAAAGAAGTCTGATTGTATAGAAGTCTATGAGAAAATGAGCCTACTTCTCACTTGATTTATTAACTCAGTAAACGTTGTAAACATGAGTTTATGGTCTCAATCGCTAGTTTCAAGTCTTCTTCAATACAGCATGATGTTCATTTAGTAAATTATGGTCCCATTTAGAGTCAAATAGACCATAAAGCAGGGAATGCTTTAGGGCGAGGCTACCTTGTGATTGACAGGTCGCTACCACGGCGTTTTCCGGTCTGGTTGTTGTCTGTGTTTTCATCTTACAACTTTAACCCTTTCACAGTGTGTTTTCAGTTCATGAAAGTTAATTATAACCTTTTTGGTTGCCTAGAAAATTTCTTATTAAGCGTTCGGTTGTACTTAGCTCCACCCTTTCCGGTCACTACTGGTTGCAAAAAACCAAGATGGCGACGGCAAAAACGCCGAACTCGAGGCTTCAAAACCGTAGTCCACAAATCAATGGGCGACGTCTGAGTCATTACGTCCACTAATCATAGTCTATGATGCAAACATTTTCCAATTAGCAATAAACACAAACTACAATTGAGGCTGATGGAATGTCAAACCAAAGTATTGGATAAATGAAAAATGTCACCTTACAATGGCACTAGATGAAAAGGATTATTACAATTCAAAGTCAGCCTCATGGTGGCGCTAGCAAAAAAAGTGAGGGGATCACCAAAGTCTACATTATACATCCTCTGGGGACCAGGAATATCTGCACAAAATGTCACGGCAATCCATCAAAGAGTTCTTGGACTACCTAAATAAATATCTAATAAATAGCATTCATCATAGTCAGATAAATCATCTTTACACAAAGTGTCTTTAAAGACTCCATCAATGTGAATAGAGATGTGTGCTACTCTAAGTTTATTAACTTCATTATTATGCACACTGCCTCTATTCAACTTTAGTTTTCCTTGAAAGGACTTACCAGCTGGATGTCCTCAACATAGTTCTTCATGGCTTCCTCCTTTGTCATATTTCCTAAAGAGCTCCATGCATCCCTGGTAACACAAAGTCTCAGTTCAACACTTGAACCCTGAGAGGAAAGTGAACACTGAATAACCGAGAATGGGCAGTTTTAACACAGCTGTATTAAACTGTTCAGAAATCTCACTAAACTAAACTTAAAGGTCCCATATATGCTCATTTCATACTTGTATTTCAGGTTCACACTTGTATTTTGTGTTTCTACTAGAACATGTTTACATACTGTAATGTTCAAAAAAAACTTTTTTTCCCTCATACTGTCGTCCTGAATATGCCTGTATTTACCCTCTATCTGAAATGCTCCGTTTTAGTGCATTTTGACTGAATTGCGACGGAATTGCAACGGAATTGCGTTGCTAGGCAACAGCTTGGGTCCATGTGTACTTCCTGTCAGCTGATGACATTCACATACACTGCAACCAGGAATAAACTGGGACACATTTAGAATGTTTATGTTTAAAATTGTGTAAAGGGTCTAAATATTGTATATTTGTGACATCACAAATGGGCAGAAATCCTGACAGTTTGTTTCAAATGCAGAGTTTCTGAATACAGGCTGTATGTAGAGTGTTTCAATACTTTCACAGTATTTATATAGGACTTAAGCCTGCTTTATAATAAAAAAAACATGAAAAGCTCACTTTTTTATAATATGGGACCTTTAATCTATTCTATATGGATTTGGAACAATGGTATAGCCAGCATGCAAAGTGACTGAGACTGAGTGAAACTCTGATAGTATGGGTACTATGTAAGCCTATGCACCAGCTGTCTCCTGTGTTGCCATTAGCGATAACTCTGAATATAGTTGTGTAATACAACAATTATGACGTGTGCATTAAGACAATATATTATTATAATACCATTTAGCTTTTCCATGAGTGTCCCAGAAGCCGTTCGGTCTGGGGATGTTGCAGGGCCCCAGGGTGGCCTGCTTGTAGTAACTATAGAACATCAGCATCATGTCATCAGATGGCTGGAAAGGACCTGAGAAATGAAGGAAGTTCGTTATAAAAAAGTGAGGAAAAAAAACATACATGTCTAGGCAGGGTCTGAAATTAAGCTTTTTCCTCACCTGCCATTGTGGCAGGTCACTGAACATTTCTACGGGCCACTCAATTTTGTTTTTGTCTACCACTTCTGCAATCTAGGTAGAACGCTTTAGAATTGTAAACACTGAGTCAGTGATGACAGACCGTAGATTTATGAAATATATCATGTAACCTTAATCCATGACTACATTTGATTTAGGAATTGCTTCTTCAAAATAATATTTCTTAATATAAGGAAAACCCATCTGCCATGGTGGCAGGTGACCTGACATTTTTACCTGCCTCAGCCAACATTTACCCTGTTATTTGGCAGGTGGCAGGTGCTAATTTCATTCCCTGTGTGTATAGGGCAGCTTGAAAATGTAATAAAAACATGAATATACATGTGAGCTGCAGGAGTTGTTATTAGACTTGAGAAATGACTGATGGCTGATGACAGATAATCAGCTCTTAATCTTATAGCAGCTTTATCAATGGAGGCTATAAGCAAAGAATGAATGTAGGTCAATTACTTGGAGTGTTAACACACAAACAACAAGCACAGATTTCACACTAGCACATAACTGAGCACCAGTCCAATCACTTTAATTTAATAGACTAAATCAAGTCATCACCTTCATCAGGCAAACTCCGGATCACTTTAACTGCAGCAACAAATTTCGCCTCCAGGCTGTGTATGTCCTCCTCCTGCGCCATGCTGAACCTCAACAAGGATGTAATGAAGGTGTCCTCACATCTTTAACCACAAATAGGAAGGAAAAATCAGAAATCTGGTCATCACTGCAGCTCTTATCTAAGGAGGCTGACTGTTTATTCTAGGAGGTTCTTGGATAAAATTGTAGTCTAGTTAAAAAAAAGCCCTTGTCGCTTTAGTGTCAATAGATTATATTCTTTAACAAATATGGCTTATTTGTTAGAAACTCACCACAAAGTTGTATATTCGCCGGTGCGATAATAATTTCATTAGCCCGGTGTTTGTCAGCAAAAATGCAGCAGAAAGCCAATTTCGACTCCGGTCAAGGATGAGCCAAACAGTCAACGTCTTGGTTACTCAATATGTCTGGGAAATGTAGTTCTTTGGGAACAAAACTTCGTAGAGTAGCAGGTCAAAGCGCAACGGTTACTCCTTCAAGTCCCACAAACCACCTCTCAGCCGGGATTTAAACCGCAGTGACGTATGGGAAATGTAGTGTCATGAGGTTTATTCCTTATAAAGCAAAAATAGCAGTGAGGAGCACAGGCCTTATGTAAATAATTTTTTTAACGAAACATGTTGCGATACCTTACATTAGTAGGCCTATGTCTTTATAATAATAATACAATATAATACAATACAATATAATATAATATAATATAATACAATATAATATAATATAATATAATATAGTATAATAATTTTAACAGTGTTTTTCTTATCTTATGAAGGGTTTTCTGTGTACTGTGGGTGAATTTCTAATCTGCAGTGTTAAGTTTTATTGTTTTATTTTATGCATCTTTTTGAAAATCAAATAATTAATTACCATAGTTTAAAAAAAGTTTCATAAAGTATTTATTTATGAAGGTTACAACCTTTCTGTTATTTCAACGCTTCCATAATGTTTTTACTAGGCTAAATATTCAAATTATATTTAGTAATTGTGATAACTATAAAAGTAACGAATGTGATGATAATGTTGATATTAGTTATTGTTTTTTTTAACTGTAAAATTATCTTCACCTTTACAGATATATGCTCTTGTAATGATATATGATATATGCTTGTCTTTTGTGCCTTTTTTATGATCTGATCTGACTTTAAAGGTCCCATATTATGCTCATTGTCAGGTTCATACTTGTATTTTGTGTTACTACGAGAACATGTTTACATGCTGTAATGTCAAAAAACAACTTTATTTTCCTCATACTGTCTTCCTGAATATGTCTGTATTTATCCTCTCTTTGAAACGCTCCGTTTTAGCTCATTTCAACAGAATTGCAACAGAATTACGTTGCTAGGCAACAGTTTGGTACCATGTTTACATCCTGTCAGCTGATGTAATTTACATACCCTGCAAACGGAAATAAACTGGGACACATTAAGAATGTTTACGTTTAAAACTGTGTAATGGTCTAAATATTGTAGATTTGTGACATCACAAATGGACAGAAATCCTGACGGCTTGTTTCAAATGCACAATTTCTGTATACGGGCTGTGCGTACTTTTTACAATATGGGCCCTTTAATTAATCTACACATTTTTTTGCGTATTTTTGTGTAAAATGTGATACATAATATGATTCGCGCATAAATAACATATACATATATACCATTTAACCTAAAATATATTATTCATGTTACACATATTATTTTTTAATAATGACAATCCATTATTTAACCCAAATTGTTTATTAGTGTAATAATTATTATTACTATTATGATTTGTATTATTTTATTTTATTTTATGTTTTTTTCATTTTTTATTTCATTGTTTTAATTCCTTTTTTCCAAACATAACAAAACATAACACCAGTGCTTTTTTTTAATTTGTATTATTTTAACTGACATTATTTTACTCAAGGACTCCTACGTCATCACAGTGAAATCTAATTGGTCTACCACCCTTCTCTTTCGGCCTCTCATCCAATCATCAACCGCCTTTTCCATAACGTCACTCCCATTTGTCACAGCTCTGTTGTGTGAATGTGAATCGGAGACCAGCCAGCCAGCGGCCGCCTCACAAAGCCAGGCGGGGGAGCCCCTCTCTCAGCTACTAAACACACCACCACACCTCCTCCTCCACACCACCACCACCACACCACCTCCACCACAGCATCACCACCACCGCCTCGCCTCACTGAGAGAGAAGAAAAAAGGACACACACACAGACAGAGAGAGTGAGGAGAGAAATGCTGAAAGGGATGTAAGATGGCAGAGCTACAAATGCTATTAGAAGAGGAAATCCCTGCCGGTAAAAGAGCTCTTGTGGAAAGCTACCAGAACCTGTCGCGGGTGGCGGAATACTGTGAAAACAACTATGTTCAGGTAAGATAACGACGACTAACGGCCGTTGATAACGACTAACGGCCGATGTGATAACGACTAACGGCCGTTGAATCCGGTGAAATGTATCCGCTCTCCTCCTCCGTCGTGTGTCTGCGGTGCTGCTGTAGTAGAAGTGAGTGAAACCACAGGGACAGGAAATGCTGGTCGTAACGAAAGGGATCCTCAAACCGCTAGCTCCAACAGCTAGTGGCCTTTTTTTTTTATCCCGGTTTAGTGAGTCAGTCGCGGCTGTATTTGAGTTATTTTCTCGTGTTGGCCGTGTTTTAACGTCTGTATTCTGTGTGTGTGTTGAGAGCTGCTGCTGGGGGGCTTACAGAGGGTGTGTCGTTGTTATGACCAAGAGGTTTTGTCACTGACTGCATTCTCTGATAGGTAACCTGTGATATAGCCCCCATTTTTTAATTTGTTAACATTAGCAAAGCTGTAAGGACTTAGTAAGATGTTGTGTATGTTATTACACCAGAAAGGGAATTAGGAAATTACTATTAAACGCTTAGTCACTATTGAGTAAAGATACTCACCATACTGTTATAACCACTAGTATTTCCCCATTAGCCATTAACACATAGACTCTTAAGCATCTTATTAGTGGATATCATTCTCTGATAGGTAACCTGTGATATAGCCCCCATTTTTTACATTTTTATACATTTTTTTGTTATGTTAGTCATCATTTTTCACTTATGAAGGACAAACCTTCAAAAAGAGACATTGTATTCGTGCAAAAATGTAAAAGCTAACAGTAGCAAAGCTGTAAGGACTTAGTAATATGTTGTGTATGTGTTAATGCCTTAGTCACTATAAAATGTTGAGTAAAGATACTCACTATACTGTTAAAACCACTAGTATTTCCCATTAGCCATTATAACATATAGACTCTTAAGCATCTCTCAACTGTTAGCTTGCTTATTAGTGGATATCATTCTCTGAAAGGTACCTGTGATAGTCCCCACTTTTATACATTTATTTTAATGTTAATCATCATTTTTCACTTGAGTTTAACCACATAATGGGTCACATAGCAGCATTATGAAGGAAAAAACCTTCAAAAAGAGACATTTTATTGTAAAAGCTAACATTAGCAAAGCTGTAAGGACTATACTGCCTTAGTCACTATAAACTGTTGAGTAAAGATACTCACTATACTGTTATAACCACTAGTATTTCCCATTAGCCATTATAACATAGACTCTTAAGCATCTCTCAACTGTTAGCTTGCTTATTAGTGGATATCATTTTCTGATAGGTAACCTGTGATATAGCCCCCATTTTTATACATATTTTTGTTATGTTAATCATCATTTCTCACTAACCAAACAGGCGTTTGGGCCACATAACAGTGTTATGAAAGAAAAAAACCTTCAAAAAGAGACATTGTATTGTAACATCTAACATTAGAAAAGCTGTAAGGACTTGTGGATGTTATTACACCAGAAAGGGAATTAGAAAAATGCCTTAGTCACTATAAAATGTTGAGTAAAGATACTTACTATATACTGTTATAACCATTTAGCTAGTATTTCCCATTAGCCATTATAACATAGACTCTTAAGCATCTCTCAACTGTTAGCTTGCTTATTAGTGGATATCATTATGTAGGTCAAGTCCTTAAAGACTTCTAGAGAGGAAAAACACAAGTCATTGAATACTCTATAGATGTATAGTCCAGCTATACTCATGATGCTGATATCATGTGTCTGACAGTGGCTACAGTGTTGAAAACATGGCTCCACACACAGAGCATGTTCCAAGGATCATTTGCTTGTAATCAAATAGATGGTGCAGGTTAATGATATAGGTGTGTCTGCTGCTTTTTTTTTTTTGCATATACAGACTGAATGTTAAATCAGTGTCAGGAAAAGTATGAATCAGAAGCAGTGGTTGCAAAGCTTGGGACAAACCTGGGGACCATACAAGTTATCATTTTATTCATTTAATTAGAAGTAACTGTTTTCGAAGAGTCATTATTACTAGCTGGTGTTAATTCCCCACCCACAAAATGCTGTATTTTTCTCACTACAAAATTATTCACACATTGGAGGGCTCCCTCAGACACAGTCACAGTGATCCATGGCCCAACTTGTATAAAATATTAAAACAATTTTGGGGATTTCTATGTCTGCAGAGTTACTCACAATAAATGTCACCCACCCTGTTACTTTGCCACGGTGAGAATGTATTCAGTTAATGTGTGGACTGACATCATAGACCATCACTAGGCTGAATGGTCCGGTGTGAACCGCAGCGTCTGTTGACAGACCAGAAACCCCACTGTGCTCCAGCATGGTCATTTTTTTTTTTCACTGTGGTGCAGAGAGAGCACCACAGTTAGGCGTAATAACAAGCCAGATCGCTTTGCCTTGTTTGTCATCAGAAATGCAATGTAGGTTACACTGCCTGAATGCACGTTTAGATACTGACAAGCATACACAGCCCTGTGTCTCACCCCAATATCATTACGTAGAAAGCTACCCGAGAATTTTACTATTAAGCTCAAAGGTTATGATCACATTTTATTTAAAGTCTTACAGGTGCAGCTCTCTTTGTGGCCAATTTAGTTGATGTAGATAGTTTGAGAGGAAATGTTATCTATTATTAGAAGCGGTGGGTTCGAGGTTAAACCAGGTGGCTGATATATTGAGTTATACATGTTCACTTTGGGGTGTTTTTACAATTGAGTAATAGGAATCATGCATCCTGCACCCCCAACTCCAAATTTTATTTTGCTAATATTTTTTGCTGATTGGTGATCCTTGCAAATCATCACTTTGTAATTTGCTTTCATCTTTGATGCAATGACGTTCATAAGTCACAGCTATAAAGGAAATGAAAAACCACACTTATGTGAGGTTTTGCAGGTTGGCAACGGGCGTGCTCAAGTCAGATTTTGATGTGTGATTGTTTGATGTGTTCTTAGCTGTCAAGTCAAGAGAAACATCCCTGACATGTAGACATTTTGTACCACACTGCATGAAGCAAGGTTGGAAATGAGCAAAACTTACAACAAAACAGTTGTGTATTTGTAGAGGACAATGAGGAATATAAAATTGCTGCTTCCTAAAGCAATGTCCACTCTCATGGCATCATATACACATTATGAAACCAACTTTTTATACCACATCTTTTGTTTGAGTGTCATGATGTCCAGAATGTCCAGGTTTTTGGAAAGAGCTGGCATCATCCAAATAAGATTTATTATCCTCATTGTGGTTGCATTTATGTGTAGCTGAATCAGACAATGATGAATATTTTCATGCAAAATGGACTAAGAGAGTTAAACTGCCATTTAAGTCATAGATTTGACAGAAAAATGTTTAACTATAAGCACAAATAACTAGTCGATTAATCAAGAAAATAATGGACAGATTAATCAGCAATGAAAATAGTTGCAGCCCTGCTTAACACATTTATGAGAAGTGGATGCATGCTGCTTTTCACCCCCTTTTCTGCTGATTTCCAGAGCCCTGTGCCGTAGTATGTGTCACTTTCTGCTGCAATATCTAGAATATTGCCTGGAATATGAAGATACATGTATGCGGCTTCTCCCGAATAATGATTTCTTCGGGGGGCATTAAAAACGTTATCTAGAATCCTGCATATCAACACAGTTGAACACAACAGGGAATTAAAAGCAAGCTGTGCAGGCCGTTATAGCTTATGTTCAGACTGTGAGCAGCAGTAACATTGGACATGGAATATGTTTCTGTGTTCTGAATACAGCTCTTAATTTTAACATTTTATAAATGCAGTTTATGCAGCATTCACATTAGCAACCAGAAAAGCAAAATTGCTCAAAATACTACTACTGGCAGTGCTGGAGAGAAAACAAAATATGAGTTTTATTCTTGGATAAGATATTTGAAATAAGCCATTTGAAAAGCTGTCACCTTCAAAATGATTGGTGACATAAAAGCAGAACTCAGCTGTGTTAGTACCTTGCTTAAAGCCTTTGTGTACTAAAATAGCAACTCTTTGGAGATATCTGTTGTAACAGTGAACAGTACTGTATTTTGATGGGCCTTTGCTGCTATTGGTGTGTAAATGGGTTTTAACATTTAGGCTTTATAAATGATAGATCTTAAAATAAACTCTACTTTCTTCATTTTGTTCCAGTATGTGGTTCTAAACCACAAAGGGCCAATCAATCAATATGTTTGAGTGGCACTTTTTTTGAATGGACCAATCGGTATCAGTGTTTTTATTTCCAAGCTAAAGAGAAAGACTATTTCCGAGATGTGTGGAGAAAGGGGTGTTAGGTGGAAACCCATGAATCTACTTAATATTTCCCCGATGTTGACCCCGCCAAATTCCCCCCTGTCAGCCCACATGAGACCCCTCTGACTCATAGCTGTTTCATTCATGACTCATGAGGTTCATAGTATTCCAGTTAGTATCAGACCTGGTCATATGGACACTCAGAAATTCCTTTATTTTAGTGCATTGTTAAAGTTGAGTCTGGTGCTGCTTAACAAAAAAGAAATTCCAAGTGGAGCCCTTACAAAAATCCTTTTGTAAGCTTAATATGAAACATAATAGGCTATCTAAAAGCAGGAGAAAGTGAGTAAGAGAGAGAGAGAGGGAGAGATCCATAATGAGTAGTGTGTATTAGGGAGATGCAGGCTATTATTACCACAGGTTTTCTATGCAGGATATTTGCAGACTTTAGTGGCTCATGAGAATAGTAAAATGCGAAGTGTTTCAGTAGTCTGTGCATGTCCTTGGAAACACAAGTCAGCGTTTTCCAGGCTCAGGTATGAGAACCTGTTCCAGTCTCTGTGATATAATGCTGAGTAAGCCAGCAGTGTTTCCTCCTCTGACTCTGTGTTTTACAATGTCAAAGATGTGCACGGGATGGGATGGGGCCGACCTGCTGGTCTCACCAGACATCTGCAACAGATAGTGGTGCTGCAGGTGGTTTGCAAGGTAGCAGGTGGTCCTTTTTGTAGAGTGGTGTTACGGTGCAGGCTGTTACCCTCCTGCCACCACACACAAACCGTATTGTTGCTTGGTAACAACAGCTGGGTAAATCATAGCCGATGTCTTTGTGGTACTGCATATATTGGATTCTAGATTAGAGCTTTAAAAGTAGATGTAAAATAATGATAGTGACTGAACAGCTGTAGATACAGTAGCAGATCAAACTCAAAGGAATAGTTTGATATTTTTGAAAAACACATTTTAGCTTTTTTACTGAGAGTTAGATGGGAAGATTGAAATGACTCTCACATCTGTCCGTTAAGTATGAAACTATAAAAGGATTTGATTCGTTGTACGCAAATGTTGGGTTTTCGGTTTGAAAGATATAGATAGCTGCCATGTTGCTGCTTACTCTTGTTTCAGTTAGTTTGAGTCTAATTCTCTGGCTTGTCTAATCATATGTTTTATATATTTGTTTTCATGTTGCTCACTTGTATTGCACTATACACAAAAAAAAGTATGAAACTAGAGCTACGAGATGTTTAGCTCAGCTTAGCATAAATACAGGAAGCAGGTACCATGTTTCAGCACGTAACTTCCTGTAAAATTACAATTTTACATTTCTGTTTTTGTATGGATTAAACAAGCAAATTACAAATATGTTAATGAGTGAGCTTTAGAGGTGCTGATACGTAGATATATTTTATAACTTTGCCGAGAGCCAAGCTAGCTGTTTTCACCCTTCTTCCAGTTTTTATGCTAAGCTACGCTTATCGTTTTCTGGCCTCTAGCTTTGTACTTAATGAGCGTGATATCGATCTTCTCATGTAACTCTCGTCTAGGGCTGTGTATTGGCAAGAATCTGGAGATACGATGCGTATCACGATACAGGGGTAACAATTCAATATATTGCAATATATTGCTATACTGTAAGCAAGGTGATATATTGCGATTTTTTTCAAATCGTATATTAGGAAAAGACACACCATATGTATAAAATCCGAGTCACTATGTGAAATGGCTACTATGTGGACTAACATCATCACACATGAATACAATTGGACTCATTGGGTCCACAAGAGTCTCAGCTTTACAGTGATACCCAATTTATGTAATTCTAAGACTGTTTAGGGACCCAAACATGCAGAAATATTCAAACACACAATTTTAGAATAGGTGTTTTTGGCCCAAAACTGCATGTGATTATCATAATATGTTTTTTATTTTAAAAATGTAAACATTCTACATTGGCTCATCAGCCATAATTCTTACTGTAACAGTTAAGGCACTCAAACAGGCTACTGACATATTGTCAATAAAAGATAAATAACGAAAAAAATCACAGATGTCTGTAATGTAAATGTTCTGCTCCGTCATCAGACTCTGACCTGTTCGTGAATCCTGAACTGAACTGCAGCTTGTGCTCATTTACAAAGAGCAAGAACAACGGACTGACTGAAATACACACATGAAGGCACATTGTAGCGGGGCTCAAAACCCTTTGACCATATGCTTTAATTCTGCATCGTTTACAATCGAGTGTGGTCGCATACGCAGCGATAAACACTATCATTAGTTACTTTGGCACGGTGTGAATCTGACACCTCATGACCTCTCATTACATACTGTATGTGTGTAAATTGAGCAAACAGTCCAACTACATGTGGTAGGTATTTTGTACACTAAATGAGTGATTTATTAATGAAAAAAGAAAATCAATAGAATAATTTATATTGACAATAATTACTAGTTGTAACCATGCTTCCAGTCCCCTGTTAGAGTGGTTCTCTGTGTGGCTGCATCCTCCCTGTTTTGTTTCCAAACTATAAATATGTCCATTCAGTCCCTTCGCTATTTAAAGGCATCCAGAAACAGATGGTTTGCGCAGCCGGGGTGGAGATTCGGGATCCAAGGAAATGTCTTGGCATTCCTGCTCGCTGGGCTCAACTCCCACCGTGCACCTGTCCCGTGTTGTCCATCTGAGTTATTCGAAAGTTATTTGTTGTACAATTCCTGGCTGCTTAGCATCCACAAAATCATTCCCTCTGAGAATCATGAACTCTTGTTCACTTCCCCTCAGATCTCAACGGGGCTTTGCAGTTTAATAACAGTCGAGAACGAACGGTCCTGTCAGACACAGCTCCCTGTAGAAAGCTGCCCTCTCACTCCCCTCTCACACAACGACTGATTGGAGTAACAATGAGAGTGCAGCATTTCCTGAGCTCGTACCTTACTTCCCTCTGCCAACTTCTCCAATTCTTCCACCCACACATCCTTCCACTGATTTTTCTGACTTGTGTGTTCTCTTCCTCTCTGTCCTTATTTCCTCTCTCTCTCTCTCTCTCTCGCTCTCTCTCTGCCAGGCTCAAGACAAGAAGAAGGCCCTGGAGGAGACCAAGGCCTATACCACCCAGTCTCTGGCCAGCGTGGCCTACCAGATCAATGCCTTAGCTAACAATGTGCTGCAGCTGCTGGACATCCAGGCCTCGCAACTACGACGCATGGAGTCCTCCATCAACCACATCTCCCAGGTACACACACCACAGCGCTGGAAGCTACACATACCATATGGATGCATATATTGCATTTATGGAAATGAATAATGTCCAGGGCCTTTATTTACCTCATCGGCAGAGAGAGCAAAGCCTGTATTTGAAACAAGCCTATATTAGACCTGGGCCTTTATTTCTATTTCCTCTGTTTTAGAAGTTTAAAGAGCACATTTTAGTGAGACATCTCCCTGTTTTCTAATCTACTCCTGTTTTAATTTGCTGTTAATGCAAACTCAAATGTTTACCTGTTGTCTAACAAGTAAGGGATAATGCCCGACGAGGTGTCCATTATCAGGAATTAATGGACAATGGGGAGGATAGAGCCGTCCCACGCGCAGCAATCATTACCATCCCATGAGGTTCCTATGCAATGGAAACGTTGTTCATTACTCCAGTAAATAGGACGAACCTTAGATATGACTCGGCAACGATGCTAGCAAGGGTCAAAGTCTTAATTTGCCACCCTGTGGTGTTCAGAGAATGAGTCACTGAAGGAGTAACGTTACACTCAATGTTGTAAATAAGATATTCCAATTTTTACACCAGAACTACTTAGTAGGTGTCCGTTATCAGGAATTAATTGACACCCTGCAGCCAATCAGAATCAAGTATTCACCTACAACATGGTATAAATCCAGGATAATGTACATTTCCACATCAGTCATGTCATACTCACAGAAATACTGTTTTTATTCACAAATTATTTCCATCCTATTCCATATAGAGTCATATTTGTGGATCAAGGTGTGGATTTTGCGGATCGTCATCTAAAGATTGAACCTATTATAGTAGAGTAAAGTACAAACCTGATGGTGTTATTCTGTGTCATAACACCGGAGTGCACAATGACACATTGACACTTTACAAAGACAGACAGATATGGCAGGGTCATAGATCATGCTGGAGCTGCCAAACCTCCACAGCCCCTCTTCAGTCCCTCTTGCTTCATCAGCAGTCCTCTCTCTCTCTCTCTCTTTTCCCCTCTGTGTGTGTGCACTTCACACGGCCACTATGCCTGTCAGCCAGTGAATGTCCCCCGTCCCCCTCCCCGTGTGCTTCATTAAGCCTGTCAGGGATGAAGTGAAATCCTGACGCCAGCTCTCTCTCGCCTGGTTAGCAGTTTCAGCTCCCCGCTTTACTCCACGGGCTGCAGGATGGAGTACAGTTTGGTGCATTGTTTGGTCTATTGAAGAAGAGCGAAAGTCTTTTATCGATCCTTTAGATGGTCAGTTGGTGGTTGGTATTTCTGCTTCAGATACTCTATAGGGCCTTGTAACCACACCGATGTGGACACTTTACAGTGCCCCAGTGCAGAAACTGTTAAGTCAGAGTGGTCACTTAACTGTAGTTGGTACTGAGAGCATTTGTCTCCAGTGAATCAAGGGAGAGACCAGTCCATCCATCATGTTCAAAATAGCAGTCAATTTGACTTGTCATAGCAGTGAAAGCACATGTGGAACTATCTCACACAGATGGGTTGGAATCACCTGAAATTGTTCGAGGAAAAGTTAATTTACTTTAACATGCGTCTCATACAAGTATGTCCCCAGGGCTTTGATTCATTATTCTAGTAGTGATGGGTCCAAGAAATTACATTTTAACATGCTTGGTTTTTGCCAGGTGCTTTTCTGCCTTAAGGCTGCGCAAATTGTCTCGACTTGAAAGAGTTAAAATGGGATTAGAAAGTGAAGGTAGCCAAAAATTTGCTGCCAAATCCGAGCCCCATCTCTGCAGGATTTAAAAGCCCCCCCCCCCCACAGCAGAGGAGGCTGTCACATAGTTGTACAAGAAATGCTGCTAAATGCAGAGTGTTTAATAAAAGCAGAGCAGTTGCAGCTCATTTCTCCTCTCTGGTGTATAAGTTAAATGGATAGTTCAGGTGTTTTGAAGTGGGGTTGTATGAGGTACTTATTCATAGTCAGTGTATTACCTACAGTGGATGACGGTCGGCGCGCCCTCGGTTTGGAGAAGCAGACAAGAGTTCCTGCACAGAAGCAAAGTAATGTCCTGCTGTGGATGGGGCTGGCAGCAAAACGTATTTTCGCCACCTAAAAGAGAGGCCCACCTAAAAAAAATCAATATCAGTTTAAGTGTACACTGTATTTTGAATTTTTACACCTCTTTACCTTGCTGTGAGACAGCCCTTTCCGACGGGGAACTGAAGCTGTCGTATCCATCTTTCCTCTTGCGAAGCCACCAGACTCCATTGAAAAAAACAGTAATTTTACCTTGCAGAACACAGGGGTTGCTGAGCTACCGCTGCCTTGATCGGTTAGTTTGTTTGTGTTATTGTGTGACTTTGGTGAATCCAAACTAACTTAAGTTACACAATAACACAAAAAAAAATGATCGAGGCAGGGGTAGACCAGCAATTCTTGACCTGCGAGGTAACATTACAGTTTTTTTCAATGGAGTATGGTTACTTTGGCGAGAGTGTAGATAAAGGCTTCAGTTCCCTGTCGGAAACAGAGACTGTTTTTTTTGTAGATGAGCCTTTCTTTTAGGTGGCTAAAATATGTTTTGCTGGCGCCCCCGTGCACAGGGTTCCTTTGCGGTAACTCCTGTCTGCTTCTCCAAGCTGGGGGCGTGCCGACCGTCATGTACTGTAGGTAATATGCTGACTCTGGTACCTCATACAACCCCACTTCAAAACACCTAAACTATCCCTTTAAAATCTAATGGTTGTGCTCAAATATGTGTGTGCGTTCCCTGAAACCCAAACCATTCGCGATACATAACACAAGTACCGTCCCATGAGTCTCTTTACTCCTCTTTTCCATTTCCTCGAGTCTCGCTGTTTGCCAGTTTGCTTTCTGATTTATCTGTTCCTTATTTCTCAGAAGTAGTTGTCATTCATCAGCTCAATGACCCACTTGCGCCTCTTTCAGCTCCATTTCAACTGGCCAAATCCTCTCAAGTGCATAATGCACCTAGAATTATAGTCTAAATTCAAAAAAATGATAAAGACACAGATGCGTACACTTGTGAGGTTTCATTCAGAATATTATGTCTACTGTAGAATTGGCTGAATATGTCGACTTGTTACTAAGCCATATATGAAATCACACATCTGTTGACACGCCTTGAAGTCTCAATACAGACTGCATCATATTTTCCTCTGGACAATAACGCCTCAGCAAGAGTGAAATAAAAATGTACGACTTGTTTCGACTGTACTGCAGAGACTGATCAGTTCCTAAAACACAGATTTATTAGGCTGAAACTACTGTATAGATCCAGCAGTGGAAATTACAGCTGTGCCATCTGCTCTCAGAAACACACTGCAGAGGTTGAGAAGACAGCCAGATGTTTATTAGAGTAAAGATATCACAAAAGAAAATTGGATTGCGAGAGCGCCGGAAGGGCAGACAGAGGTCTGTCGTCAGTGATTGGGTAACAGTTATTATCTCTAGATGTTGCGTAAAGATTTAGTAATGTACATGTAGAGGAAGTGCTGCAATATAACAGACAGGGTCCAGTCATCACCTGCAGATGTGTTCCATGCTGGATGCACTGCTAACTCTGTATGGTACTTTAACAGTATTACAGTACAGACACAGGATGGGCTGTGACAGTGTTTGTTGTTTGGTAAAAGTGCACATTTTAAATGATGTCAGCTTAAATCTAGAGACTAAAAATGTTCCCAGCATCTATCCCATCCCCACTTTCCTTTCTTCTCCATTTCTTTTTGATCATGACAGCCCACCAGAATCAGCTTCTAGTTTTACATTACACTATTTTCTCTCTGTGCCTTTCTGTCCTTTTGAGTTGTGTTGTTCTCGCTTTCTCTAATCTGCGCTCCACCTCTATACTTGCATATCACCGGCAGGAAATAGGCGGGTCTCTTTTTTTTTTTTTTCTTACTTCCCAGCTGAAGTTGGGCGTGTCGCTTCAGTTTCCTCTCCTAAAAAAAGAGCCCAGCATGTCTCTCTCTATATATATCTCACATGCAGCACACAGACTTTCACGTCAGACACACAGAGAGAGATCTGCGCAGCGGCACAGGTCAACTTCACAACACCTATCAGACTTTCAATCTTTCAAGTTGGATTCTTCATCTCCGGCACCCAGAGAGAGAGAGAGAGGCAGTAAAGCCGTCGGGTCGACTGGATGAGACGTCTGAGTGGTGATTGATGCGTGACCTTGTTGCTGTGTGGGTCTCGCACACATCTACTTACACAGACACTTTTACAATCTAGTATACACCAATGCAGGGAGAGGTACAGTATGTAAAGTAGGATTAACAACAGTCATGGTTTCATATGGCTCACACGAGCCTTACTAACACTCGTCAGCAGTCTTCTCCCAGAGATGAAGACGTCCGTCCACTTCCATTCTTCCCCACGTTTCGTTCAGCTCTCCTTTAATCCCTCCCTCTTTCCAGTTTCATCCATCATTCATAAATCGAAGGCCAGTCCTAAGGCGCCCGCTGTGAATGGGTGCTGTGAGCGATAATGACTGTAATCGCAGAGGAAATGGAGGTCACTGGTATTTTGAATTGCTCCTGGTGCGAGGGGTTAAAGGAGAGCTTCGTGAAATGGGCCCTGGGGTGTAGACCAATAGAGCGGTGTAGTGGGTCAGTAGGAGGGGAGGGGATTTAAAAAACACATTAGAATAAACTAGGCGAAATTCCAAAACCATGATTATCTTATTTTATATAAATATGTGTAAATTTAGCTGTATTCTGCTGTAATTGATAGCACACAACGTGGCCTGAAAGGATCAAGGTATGAAATGCTTAACTGTAATTGTAGAGTGTAACAAGTAGCAGCAATTGTTGAATTGAATTGAAGATTGAATTGAAGATGCAAAGTTAGAAAGCCCAAGGAGCTTCAGGAGCTCAAATGCAGCGTTTCAGACAGAGGGTGAAAAGAGGTGCTGCAACACAGCTGGTATGAGAAAAATAAAGCGTTTTTTGAACATTACAGGATGTAAACATGTTAAAGAAACCCAAAATACAAGTATGTACCTAAAAATAAGCATAATAGGTCCTCTGTAATAGTAAATATGCTTAAATACATATTAGATTGTGTTCTCGGTCGTGGCCATGTTGTTCCTGTTGCAACCATTTTAAGATGGGTTCTGAAATATTCTTTAAAAAACCTTTGCAATTGTAGCTGGCAGTATGAAATTGAACACTTTGAATACTGCAGGTATTCTATTATAAAAATCTCACCAGGAAAGAGAGGTGATTATGCCCCCTGAGCTCCTGGGAAGCTTTTAATGTGAAACAGATGGAGGAAGTATTGGGTTTGCATTAAAAGCAAATTAGTGTAACAGGCAGCGGGGAGGCCTTTTAGTAAAATATGATCCATTCTCTCTCTCTACAAAACGGGAGAAGTTCTAAATCACGTGTGCATCTGTCTTTTAGACGGGTTATGAACCTGTCTGAAATATATGCATTGCATTTGGAGAATTTTGAGTATTTGCAAAATGAGGTTGTTGTACCCCACCACTCATCACTCCTCCCTCTCTCCTGCAGACGGTGGATATCCATAAGGAGAAGGTGGCACGTCGAGAGATCGGCATCCTGACCACAAATAAGAACACCGCTCGCACCCACAAGATCATCGCCCCGGGCAACATGGAGCGGCCGGTGCGCTACATTCGAAAGCCCATCGACTACACACTGCTGGATGATGTGGGACACGGCGTCAAAGTAAGAAGGATGTTGGTCATCATGTCAAAATATATCCCTCATGGTAGACTAAATATCAATGCATTTGTTTACTCATATCAAGAGCACCCTAGTTTCTGTTCACTTTTCTAGCTTCACCACAACCAGAGTGTCGTAGCTAAATCCCAAAGTCATTACTTTGATATATCGTCTCGATTTTCAATGTTAATTAATTTTGCTAGACATGAAAACACACACTTACTCGAGTTCACACTTGGCACTTTCATGTGAACAAGCCGACTGTCTCCTTTCATAATTCACTCACGCTGCAAGCCGATCGATACGCTGGCCTTTTAGTTAATTAAGCCCAGAAACACCTATAGAAATGTATCAAAGAATGAGATGCGAACTTGGTAGCTGACTGTGGCTAAAAAAGAAGCTGTGTTTGTCAGAGGTTTTTGTCCATGCCCAGTAACGACTTCCGAAGCTGGAACTTAATGAAAAAGTGTGTGTTTGAGTGTGTGTGTGTGTGTGTAGCGCCCAGATTGTGAGCAGGAGCGACATCTTGGCCAAGTGCTACTCACACCCTCTATTGAATTGTGGGAAAATATTCTTTCAACCCCTTTTTCCGGCTCATTCTTCAATTTTTTATTCTCTCTCCCCATGATCCGTCTCACCATCTCCCCTCTTTCTTCTTCTTCTCCGCTTTTATATAACATTCTGTGTGTTTTTTGCTCTTGTGTGAGTGTCTACACACACACAGTTATGCGCATTGATTGCTGGTGTCACACATTTCCGCAGCTCGTTTGAGTCGTCCCCTTCATCCCTCGCCCCCCCTTCTGTCTGTCTCTGTTGAGATAGCGGCTGTCCGCTGATTTTCAAACATCCGTTCGCTGATTCAAATTCAAAAGCCAGTGTTTTCCTCCTCTGAGAGCTGGCTCGCACCGAGACAGATTTGGCTCGGCCCACTATGCAAATGAAGCATCATTCATGGATGCTGCAAAAAAAAAATGATGGATCTCTGCAGAAATCAGTGCAGATGCTAGAAAATGTGCAAGCTTTTTTTCTCCCTTTTCAAATATACCTGTATAGGAAAACAGCAGTTCATGCTGCCAGCACTTAAAGGGCGAGTCCATTTTTTTTGTTTTTATATCATTCTGTAGCTTCCCAGTGGTGTTCCTTACGTATTCAAATCCTAAACATTCATATTTCGGTCAAAGTATGTATGTTTTAGCATCAAAATGCTATTTTCCCAAACCCTTCTAAAACTTGTTCCCACATGACCCGACATAGGTTTCTGCATGATGCTGCTGCTACATATACAGTACATATACATCGTTATAGTCAGTGTATTAATGTTACATACCGGCACAGAAGCAAACCAATGTACTGCAGCAGCTCTTGTGTTCTGCAAGGTAAAATGACTGCTTTTGTGAATGTAGTCTGGTCTGGAAGCTTTGAAGACAACAATAGAACAGCTTCAGTTCCCTGTCAGAAAGGGCTGTCTGATGACGAGGTAAAGCAGTGAAAATATTCTAAATATAGCGTACACTTAAACAGATTTTTTTAGATGGCTAAAGTATGTTTTTCTGCTACTCCCGTTGACAGCCACTTTACCTCACCGTCAGACAGCCCTTTCCGAAGGGGAGCTGAAGCCGTTATATTGCTCTCTTCAAAACCATCAGACCCCATTCACAAAAGCAGTAATTTTACTTTGCAGAACATGGGAGGATACATACAACCCCACTTCAAAAAATCTGAACCAACCCTTTCAGTTATTTCCAAACTTAGCACAGCTAACTTTGACTCAGCTACTGCTAGCGTTCACATTATTCATAATCTTATTGATTAGCTTCGATTGTTGCCTTGTTGAATACTCGATTCTGATTGGTCAATCACAGCGTTCTACGGTCTGTTATTTCTTTATAGCAGACCGTTGCTATGTATAACAGACCGTTGTTATGGACACAGTTCTGATCTTGGACACTGGCGGACCATTTTAGTGTCAAATTATTGATTTTTTTAAATAAGTAGATGTGTGATAAGCAGGATAATGTACAGCCAGCGCGTCATTGTTGTTCTGGGCGATGGAAGACCCCTCTGCTTTGCGTCGGGGTGCCGCATCACCCTGTCTACTTGGTAACCTACATCACTGTGGTTGAGCGGGCGTTTCCATTTGAAAAACGGAACAGAAAGTAAATGCACACGCCCTTTAAATAAATATGACTCAGACATGTGTAGAGTGACTCATTTTTGGAGTCTACATTTGGGGAACACCTTTAATTCAATCACGTTAAGTTGTTCTGATGACAGTTAGATCATCATTTTAGAAAGGAAGAAAACCTCTTGAAATGGAAGACTCCTTGGCTGCTGGTTCATTTCTGTGTGTGTGTGGAAGCATTTTTGTTCATGGATGTGCATTTGGCTCGGCGCAGACAGAAATGCATATCACATTCCATATTTCCCCCCAGAACATTTTTCTCTCTCACTCACGTCTGTGAATAATTCAGAAGGATTGATATCGTTTCACCACTGCATCAGACTCCAGATAGAAATGTAAAGCATTCTGAGGGGTACATTAATGCATGTGTGCAGGTATGTTTGTCTGTGTATTTGCTTCTACATGTTCACGCTGTGTTCACACCGTGTGGGGAAATGGGAGCTTATTAGCGCTCCATCCTAACAGCCTGTTTCCTCCGGGCTGCGGTGGATTCCCTCGAGGCGTTCAGGGCGTGATCATCATCACCCCACTGCCTTTCATGCATATAACCAGGAGAGGGAACTCACCCACGGATAGATTTTTAGTCAGACTGGAGCATGGAAAGACCCATTCACACATATACGGATGACTGTGCTCACCCCTTCACCTCAGCAGCCTTTATTGGCATTACTGGCAGTTACCGGGGCGACATCGTTTCAGCCACATTACAGCCACTCCGACAGTCCGAACACCTCGCTGCTGTTATTTATGACCTCGCTGTGCTTTACTGCCCTGTTCTTATTCTCAGTACAACACTTTAAACGTCAGCACAGCAGCATGGAGCTCAGGCACTGCTCATTATTTCTAGTGTGTCTGGCGATTTAAGTGATTCTCGTTCTGATTACGGCCTATAGCACACAAGTCTAGACACACAGAGTACACTCACACACACACAAACGGGGCTGGTGAGTATTTCAGCTAGAGCACAGTGGTGGTTCCACCTTTTTTAACTTTACAAAGTGGGGCAAAAGGAAGTTATTTCTTCCTCATTGTTGTGTAAAACTTATAGCGGGTTGTTTGGTGTGGGTTCTGGCAGGCGGAAATGTGTCAGAGTGTAAATACGAGTGACAAGTGACATAGAAAAATAATTATTGTGCTGATGAGCCCAGGCAGGGTTTATTTTAACAGATAGTATGCCAAATATTGTATTTTTTCTTTTTTTTGAAAATGTGAGTTGAGAATGTGAGTTGATCATTTAGTTAGTTGAAAATGAATTACCAACCATGTTGATAATCGGTTAGTCATTTAAAGGTCTTATTGATAACATTTTTATGTAGACGAATATTAAAAAAAAAAATAATAATAATACATCCACAGAGCCTTTAGAAAGGTGTTGAATAAAAGTATGGATTTTCCTGAAAAAACAAATATGATTATGAATTCAATCATTTGAAAAATGTTGGCAGGTCCAAGATAAATGTTTTGTTTATCTCTGTGGAAGATATCTGACATTTGGTTCCCACTTCTAATGAGGCTTGTGAGCCAACAGTATAACGACGTTGGTATCATGTGGCATCTCTGGGTCGTCAGTTAGTGCGAAAAAAACCTGATAAATTGCTGAGATTGATGGTAAGTGCCTAGCAATGACTTGTTGTGAAGTAAATGCAATGGAACGGGGCAGGGGGACATCTAGTGGCTGAATGTTATCAATGTTATCAGTAACACCTTTAAGTTATTAGTCAAGTAAAAATACCAAACATGATCAGGTGCCAGCTTCTCCAATGTAACAATTTGCTGCTTTTCTCTGTGTTTATACCATAAGTAATGTGAATCAGTCATTTTATAAACTAAACAGATGAATGAAAATAATCATCAGCTTCAACCCTAAATGTGATAAAACCTGTTAATATCACAAAAAACAACAACATTACATCACTTCATTAAGGCAATAACAATTTGGCTTATAATGTAGTATATCTTTAACAATGTAAACTTATTATTCTGTATTATTAAATCATCAGAAGAAAATGCAACCGTCTAAAACAGGGAGGTCAAGCATACAGCTTTGAGGGCCAGAACTGGCCCGCCAATCGGTCCAATCCGGCTCACTGGATGACTTTACAAAGTGTGAAAATTGCAGAGAAGTCATTAATTCCAATTTTTCAGTAAAATGCACCGCTATTAGGTCATGCTGTCCTAATACGAGTAGCAGGTCCTGTGCTGGATACGCTATTATAGATTCTACATGCTTATGTACAGGCTGCGTGACACAACACTGTCAAGCATAGGCTACCGTTCATGCAGGAGACGCCGGTGGAATATGTCAAAAAGGTAGAAAAGTAGACAGAAAAATGGACCAATTCTCCACAAATGGGAAGCCAGTGTGCTTGGCATGTTCTCGGCACCTTTCAGTGCTCAAGGAATATAATATTCTGCACGACTATCAGATTCGTCATGGCACGGCAAGATAAATGAATTGTTGGCAGGTTTGAGGAAACAGCAGTCTGTTTTTAGTCGTAGCCGAGAGATCAGCGAGACATCTCAGGCTGTTCATCATCTGTTTTGTGAATTGATTGTTCATTAACTGTGAACGTGTTCAGAATGTATTTGTACTTATTCACACTAAAGAAAAGGGAATTATTTCGAGGTGTTGTTATTTATAAGTCATTATGCAATTCTTTAACTGGTCTGGCCCACTTGAGATCAAATTGGGCTGCATGTGGCCTGTGTACTAAAATGAGTTTGACACCCCTGGATGATTACTAATTGCTGTAATTCAGCTTTGCCCAGTGTGATGACGTTGGTAGCTTGTGGAAGTTCAATATCTTTTGAAGTTACACACACACTGGCGACTGACACAAACATCACACATTAGAAAGGAATGAACCTCCTAAACTAAAAAACGATTTTCAGCCCCTCATCTTTTCGGCATGTTGGTTGCTTAGCCTGCTGGTCTATTCATACCACCTGAGTGTGCTTGGGGTTAAGGGGCAACACAGGGTTCTTTGACTCATACACTATGTTTCCTTACATGAGTCTCCTAGATGTCCTACTCCTTTTCTCTCCTCCTTTACTTTGTTCTTTATGATGCTCTTTCAACTTTATATACTGTATATAAAAAATGTATTAACGAAGAATAGACGGGGTTCATGCATACTGCTTAAAATTCACACTTGCTCTCACTAAACTCCCTTTTTAATCCATTAACCAATGAGCGTATCTTGTTTTCTGTCTTCCCTCTCTGCCTGCTTGCACTCAGTGGCTTAAGGCCAAGGTAAGAGATGGTTGTCTTTCTCCTCTTTTTGTCATGTTCTGATAAAACTCCAACCAGCCAAGGTTTATCCATGATGCGCCCATTGAAACTGTTGTAAAAAACATATATAACAATTGTACAATTGTCTTTTGATTCCTGTTTAATATTCACAACGTCACCAGTCATCCAAATTAAAGGAACAGTGTGTAGCATTTCGGGGGATCTGTTAGCAGAAAAGCAATATAATATTCATAGCTATGTTTTCATTAGTGTATAATCACCTGAAACTAAGAATTGTTGTGTTTTTGTTAGCTTAGAATGAGCCCTTCATATCTACATAGGGAGCAGGTCCGCCATGTTTCTACAGTAGCCCAGAACGGACAAACTAAACACTGGCTCTAGAGAGAGCCTTTTACATTTTTATGTTACCTGAAGGCCACCGTAGTTCTCTAACATGCTTGTGAAACTGCGGCAACGTGAGCCACAGAGTGCTAAACCGTGGTACCGCCAGCCTACTTTTTAAGTAGTGTTATTATGGTAAGGATGGCTTCTGAGCGAGGCGAATGGCGTTACCACGGTTTTGCACTCGGCGTCTCACATTATCACCGTCTTGAAAAGGGAGGAGTGAGCGGAAGGGTACTCAGTTGGTTGCAATCTGCAACCACACCACTAGATGCTGCCAAATCCTATACACTGTACCTTTAACTATTGCCAGCATAAACCTGGTGTGAAATTCTGACTTGAATATACCATTGGTTCACTCTATATGTATGTTACAGTAAATGTAGAAAAAATGCTAACAGGAGATATGAAACATTATATTTAATATTTACAGTAATTACTCTTAACACAGATTGCTATGTCCTTTTATATCTTCGTCCACATACCAAGTAACAATCCATTTGAGCAGAATTGCTCAACAAAGGCAGCCAGTCACCTACTCAGTGCTGCCTTCTGTTCTCTTTCTCTCTTCATATTCTCTCCTATTGTGTGTCTTTATATGGACAGAAAAGCCTTTGTGCCAGTGTTTCTGCAAAAAATTATGCTCAGTTGAAATTTAAGATGAGATGCTCTTTTGAAACTGATTCAAGTTTTGGCTTAGTCATTATAGGTTTAAGTGGCTCCTCAGCCTTATTATTCGTTGGCAGGGGAAACACTAGAGTCAGCCGCTCAGATTATACAAAAGCAATGTTTTAACTTGTCTCTGCTCTTCTAGCAACATGGGAACAATGCGGCAGGAAGAGGAGGGACGCTTTCCAGGACTACCCCACCCACACAGAAACCCCCAAGCCCCCCCATGGCTGGTCGTGGTACCTTGGGGTAAGAACATGCAGCTGTAGTTTTTTTAAAAAAACATATTCTGTATATATGTATTCTGCACAAACAGAAAAAAATTAGTTATTTGGACCATTGTACCTTTTTATATGTTAGTACTGTCAGTTTCAGACAATTCTTTCTTTCACAACGGTTGTTTAAAACAGTAGGACCACCTGACCATTGTTCCATGAACAGTGTGTGTAAAAGCCCAAAGTACCTCCTCTCACTTCATGAAAACATTGAGACGTAACCATGTCCTCTTCGGCTGTGTTTATCTGTCTCCAGGCGTAACACTCCATACAAGACCCTGGAGCCAGTGAAGCCTCCGGTGGTGCCCAACGACTACATGACGAGCCCAGCCCGACTGGGCAGCCAGCACAGCCCTGCACGCACAGCCTCCCTCAACCAGAGGCCCCGGACACACAGGTAGCACAGACCCTCTGTTCTCTTACCTGGAATTAACATCTAATAATCTGTGTTTTTCGGACACCTTTATACTCAAGCCCAGGAGTGAATGTATTGGCTGAAAAGCTGTAAACCAGATCAGAGTGAGACCAATTTGGTTACATACTGCAATTTATGTTAAAGGTGAATTCAACAAAAGTGGGAGGATCAAACCAGAATCATGCAATGTAAAATACACATGTAGCAGGCAGCTCTATAATTAGTGTTTAATATGAAATGATGAGTGATAAACGAATGAAGATATTTTGTCATAGTAGTAAAATCACAGGTGTTACTAATAACATTAACGATGGCTCTGTTCTATTCCAGTAAGTCATGACAATGACTACGTTTACATGCACAAAATATTCTGTTTTTTGCCCTTATTCTGAAAAAAGACAATAATCCTACTAAGCTGTTTACATGGCTAATGAACATGAATATTGCACTAATATTCCTGTTTACATGCAGCCGTGCATACTCTGATTAACGTAACCGGTGGCAGACTTGTTCAACCGTGTGAACACAGCCTCCTTCTCTCTTCCTTTAACCACCTTCTTTAAAAGGTCGGCGTTGCGATATTTGCTCATATCCCAAAACCTGTTGATATCCAAGTCTTTCATAATAATATTTAAGAGTAGGTGTGTTTCTCCTTCTGACCAGAAATGTGGACTTTTCTTTTGAGCTAAGTGCATCTCTGCAAACTGTCGGCTAGTTGGTTTGTGTACAGCGCACAGAGCCGACTGTAAACAGGCAAGAGACAGTGTGTCGCAAACTGCCATAAAACCCCAATTAAGGCATATATTCTAAATGTGCTGCATACATGTCCAAAGAATGCTCCTAAAACCTGAATAATATTAGCATATCCCACATTTATTAATCAGAAAATACTCCAAAACTATGAATTTCCAAACTATGCTGTTTAAATGACCCAAATCAAATTCACAATATTGTCATATTCAGAATAATAGTGGAATATTAGTGTGCATGGAGATGTAGTCAGTGTGACAGTGAGCCAGCATACACAATACCTGGACCCTGAAACTGAAGCAGCTACATGACATTCAGCTATCATTGATTTCATTAATTACACCTGTGCTTTTCCTGCTGTGACATGTCAACATGTTACCTGTGACTTCCTTCACTCCCACAAGTGCTTTCAATAATACCTAATTAGACCTCTCCTCTCAAGACTGTGTGGGCCTGTTTAACCTACCATCACTACCGACTGAATAAACTACTTTAGGAAACAACCATCAGAGCTAAATGTGAACTTATTTCTCCTCTAAACATTATTAGTTATGTAATTAATGTTATCTGAAAAAAATACAGATTATTATTATTTTAGGAAAGTTACAGTTAATTTGCATATTGTGTAAAATGAAAATAGACAGAGCACATGAAGAGATCTGTGTCTGTCTGTTAAATGTATAAGCTGCAATTGGGTGCTTTTGACTGGGGTCCCTTAGGACCTCAATGCAAGCACAATAAGCAACTAATTAAAACAGAAAACAATGATATTATGAAGTCATTAGGACTATCAATTTGTTCCTAAAGGCATGCAAAATTGGAATGATAGAATAAAGTACCTGTGAGATATGACAAAAAGTAGGCCTCTGGTCCGCGGGGATCCCAGATGGTAGGATGACGGTTGATTGACACTTCTTATCGTATTCTCTCACAACTCTTAGTTTTATCACACCTTTTATGTATAGATTTAAATTCATCATGGCTCCACCAAACTTAATTCTCAGAGGACATGTAATCAATCAGAACAAGGGGAAACACCTTTCTGTGTGTGTGTGTGTTTGGCCTTTATGAAGATACTGTGCAAAGGATGGTTGTCGTCCCGTGACAGATCACTTCTGGTTCTCTGCTCTGTGACGGTCTCCAGAGAATCTGCAGTCAGGCCAATAATAGATAATGCCTTCTTCATCAACTTATTGATCCTCCCATTTAATATTCAACTGCTCAGTTATAGCTGTAATCACTTGATAACATTATATTCTTAGCTTGTATTTACCTTGACCAACATAGCCAGTTTCAGCACAGATCTAATGGGCTGTGTACCAGTGTGCTAGTGCTAGCGTTTCCTAAAATAAAGAGCACTCCATTTCCCATTAAAATACCATGTTTTTTGCTATCAGCTGCAAACTAAAGCTATTACACTTTAGGTTTTGTCTCTAAAGTGATCAAACTGTTATTATCGGTGGTAGCCAGCACGGTATTTATCTTTGATCTCTATTGCATGCTCATGATAACTACACTAATATGTCAAATTCAGAGCAATGATAATTTATACATGTTCAAATTTACAACCCAGCATCTAAAGGCAGAGTGTAATTACTCCCTTTTAGTCTGAGCTTTTAAGATCTGAACGCGGATCTTAACGCGTTCCAAACAAGCCCTGGCTCTCGTCTTGTTTTTATTACACTGTGTAACTGCAAAATGTGACTGTGTGCTCCCAGATTTGTGCCCAGTACTCATGTGTGAATGTGCCAGACGGCGAACGCAGCACACTCACACAGAGCTGCGAATCTGTTGCCACAGTGACGAGGATATTGTTATGACAGAGTGACATATGAGAGAGTAATGATAGGATGTCAAACGCTGTCGTGTAATTAAGTTTGTCTCACACATCCTGTAATGATCACCATAAAGACCCTTTCTAACTCTGTCTCTCTCTCTCTCTCTCTCTCTCTCTCTGCAGTGGCAGCAGTGGTGGAAGTGGCGGCAGGGAGAACAGTGGAGGCAGTGGAGTCAGTATCCCTCTAGCAGTTCCCACCCCATCCCCTCCCAGTATGGGGCAAGGTGAGTCCCAGTAGCTGTAACCTCACTGCTCATCACAGGTGTCCTTAGAACTCACTGCTGTTTACAGTAATGGATAATTGCAGGCTCTTCATGTCCCTGTTTGTCACTTGTACTCTTTGGCTCTCATTGGTCAATTCTTGTCCTCACTCAAACACTATCACATCAGATTGATATTTATCAGGTCAAACAGAAGGGATTCAAATGCGGACAGACACTGCTATGAATAATACAACAAAATGTCTTACAAAATGACACTTCCGTTCATAAAATTTCACTTAATATTGAAGACATTTATGTGAATCCTAGAAAAATTGTAAGCATTTAGCTTTATTCAGGCTTTATTTTAGTGTCTCAGCTTGTATGTTAAGCTATGAAAAAACATTACAGGTGCTAAGGATGTCACGAGTCGGCAAATCGGCAGGACGAGAGCTAGTTCATCTTGGCTGTTAGCAGCCTGAAAGCAGCACAGTCCTGAACGGAGCTAACAGCTAACGTTAACGTGAAGTTCATTTGATTTACATTGTGATGCGTTCAAGCTCGATTCAGTAAAATGAGTATTAGGCGAAGGTAAATTCTAACATTAACATGATGTGTTCAAATGTAATCTTGTAAAATATAGTTTTCTGCGAGAAACTTGGAATAAATCCCGTTGTTTTCACAGCAATATAAAATGGATATTAGAGAGAGAATTATGCCGTGTTTAGCTCAAAGTGTTTATTGTTTTGTTTTTGTTTTTTACCGTGATATCGAATTGGTGTTGAGAATCATGGAATTTCACTATTATTGGTACCGACTACTAAATTTCTGGTATTCTGACATCCCTAGCAGGTACACAGTGATATTGTAAAGGTATATTTCATCAGCTCAAACATACATTAAATATACACTGAAGAAACTACTGAGCAGGCAAATGTTTGTCCCTTGCAGGAAGCAATGGAAGAAAATTAGAGTCCTGAGAATATATTAAATCATATTAAAGTGGTTAGGAATAAGATGAGCGTTTTTGCATAAACGTTTTTTTATTGTACTGTTTTTGATGTTTATTTTTTTTTTATTCCCTGTGGACCTTTAGTGTAAGCAAACTGAATTTTAATGCTCTTATCACACCAGCAGCAGCTTATTATTTTACTCACGTTCTGCCTGGAAATATACTGAAAATTAATGTCTACTATTACGAAAGCTACTGATAATGTTTTAGGTAAGTCAGCACTAAAGGTGTCTTATCAGGCTGAGGTTTTAATGCTGTGTACCCATCATGTCTCTCCTCTCCTCTCCTCTCCTCTCCTCTCCTCTTCTCTCCTGTCCTCCAGTGGCGACATCCTCTGCCTCGGTGCCCCAGGGGCCCGGCTTGGGTCCGATACCCATGTCCCAGTTCGGCACCATCTCCCGCCAGATCTCCCGTCACAACTCCTCCACCACCTCCTCGGCCTCCATGGTGTCGGCCACCGGCACCTACCGCCGCGCCCCCTCCGTCTCCTCCCAGCAGCCCCACATCAACGGAGGCCCCGCCTACCCACAGAACTCAGGTAATACATGTTTTAATCAATAATGTATGTTTGTTTATAGATGGTCTGCTTTACTACCTGGGTGGTGTGTAGGGAATAGTCTTATCTAATCTGATGCACATTTTGGCCACTCCTACAATAGCTATTAATAAAACAGAGAGGAAGCTTGTATTGTTTGTACCATCCATTCTGGGCAGTCGTCAGTGTTTTCACTCCACAATCTATAATTATGTGAAACTGCTAAAAACGCTCCTCTGGGTCTAAAAGATATGCACGAGGCTAGCCCCTTCTAGAGGCTAATGAAAATGAATGATGAACCATAATAACTGAAGTCAGGGTTGCTGAAACCTCCGCACCTCAGCACTGCCGTGCAGAGTGTTTCATTACCATTAGTAATTGAGTTATGACTTTATCATTTTAGTCAGCTGGAGACGGCTTCATGTTCAGGAGAGACAGGCAGGCATTTCAGGGCAGAGTACACATAAATAGCTGCTAGACAAGGGGAAACCCAGGACATATGCATATATCTTCTCTCAGAAGAGTGGAATTTATTTTGGCAGGCATCACTCCGAGCCATTCTCCTCTAATGGCTCCCGTCTCTCAAAGGGACGGGCGTCTTCCTCGGCGCAGACGGAGGAGGCTTGTTTGTCTTGTCTGGGAGGAGAGAGACAATGATGCAGAGCTGCATCAACCAGGGGACTTTAACTGGGACAGCAGCGTATCAGCTCTGTGATGTCTGCTCATTGAAATTTAATTAAAGATACGTTTGGATTCCTGGTGGATCGAAGTTTTACAGCACAAAAAAAAGCTGGTTCCTGTACTCGAGGGAGCTCATTGATCTCACGGGGGGGGGTGTAGCTGTGGATGGAAGAGAGCAGCGTGGAAATAATGAGACATTACTGCACATGTGAGATTACAGACGCCCTTCCATTACATGTGATTTATGAGTCAGACCTGGCGTGCATGCGTGTATGTGTGACATCATGTCTTCATCAGCGAGGACAGCTGTGTTTGTCTATTCATCTACCTCTTTTTTTTCTTAAAACAATGTAGCAAAAAGCTTCATGTTCGAGGCAGAAGATGGAGAATATAGAGGTAGGGCTCACCAGAGGTCCCACGACATGATATTATCATGATACTTAAAGGTCCAGTGTGTAAGATCTGGCGGTACCTAGCGGTGAGGTGAGGCGATTGCAACCAACAGAAGCCTCTCCCGTGTGCCAAGCTTGTTGGTGAGCTACGGTGGCCGACTCAAAAACACAGTTGTTGTAAGAGTAGCGTAGGTCATTTGAAGCAGAGCCAATGCGTTGGGAGCGAAAAACGCTATCGACTCGGGTCCAAGCAGGAAAAGCTCCCTTTGCAGGTATAAACGGCTCATTCTAAGCTAACGAAAACACAACAGTTCTTAGTTTCAAGTGATAATACACTAAATGAAACATACTTATTAATATTATATTCCATTCCTGCCAATAGATCCCCCTAAATGTTACACACTGTACCTTTAAGTCACGATACGATCTGATTGCAATTTAAAACATTTTGCGATATGCTGAATATTGGGATACGATATATTGAGATATATTGCGATTTGTTGCAGTATGTCAACATCTGTTTTATCTGTTTTGTTTCTCGCCAAACTTTAGCATAAATTTGGAGCGTTACTTAGCATTTTCCCGACAAGCTAACATGACATTATTGGTACCAATCGATTCCTTAGGTTTTCTAGTTTCATATAATACCACTCTAGCTTTAAGACTGAGCCCGGTACAACCTCTGAAAGAGAGAATAGCCAACGGATTATTAAGAGGTTAATAGTTAATATAATAAAAATTGATACTTGACGTCTGTGTATCGATACAATATTGTCTACAAATGCACTGATACGACTTTTTCAGTCTCGATACCGACAGCGATACCTGGGCTTTGGGTATCGGCCGATACCGAGTACCGATCCGATACCAGTGTTTGATTAATAAGCCGTATGCCTCAGTGAGTAGAAGTGACTGGGATCATTCTTTTATGTGTAAGGCAACATCAGGCTTGTCTTAAACATTGCTTTCCTAACTTTGTAAAACAAAATGTAACAAATAAATACATAGATATAAATTTGGTGAATTGTTATTTGTTATAAAAATATTAAATCGTACACCAGCAACTTGGTAAAACATCTTCAACATGAACAGGAATTACAAATCAGGTGTAAACATTTTTAATGCAGCACCAAATTGGTTAAAATTTAAACAGGAATTAAAGTTTCAGTATATAATGTATATAGTATAAAAACATAATTTATATAGCTATTTGAGTCAGTATCAGCCCGATATCCGATCCAGTATCTGTATCGGTATCGGTATTGGAGCATCACTAATATTGCCACGGGATACTATGCTGTATCGATTTGTTCCCCCACCCCATGGAGATTATATGAATGCCATTCAGTAAAGGGTGAATTAAATGTAGCACTACCAGTAAATGCTTTTTTTGAGACCACATATCTCTGCTTCCTGCCACACAGCTACTGAGCTGTCACTTTGCCACTGTCATGTTTTTAGGTCTGTTTAGTGCTTTGCAGCTCTTTCACTGTAGCAGAAACATATTGCTAGTAGCTACAACCTTTTTTGCTTTTGATGTAAAACGTCGGCTGGTGAGGTAGATTCTCAGACTTGAGATGAGATGAATGCCTCCTCTTTAGCCCAGCTTGAAAACTGCAGCACAAAAGAACACTGATTGGAAATGTGTAAATGAGTTGCTCAGCAATGCTTCCTCCTGCGCTATATTTCGCTCACTCACAAGCTTTTTTGTTTTGTTTTCTTTTATTCTCACCTCTTTCTCCATTCTTTTATCTCCTCTATCATGTCTATTTGCTCCTCTCATTGTCATCACCCTGTCCACCACCTCCATCGCTCCTCCGTCTCTCTCTCTCTGCTGCTTCGTCTGTCCGCCTCTCTGGGTGTTGCTGCTCCAGTGTCTGTGGCTCCTCCGCCTCCTCCTCCAATGGTCCAGCTGACCCCACAGATTCCTCTGACCGGCTTTGTGGCCAGAATGCAGGAGAGCAGTAAGTAGAAAATCCATACAAAAGCATGCACTTAGTTGAGCAGATAAACATGCATGAGGACAATATAAAACCTTTATATATATATGCACAAGTGTTCTTAAGACACATTGACTCCCACACCTCTGTACAAAACACAAACAACTGAATTTATTGAATGACCTACATTATAAATCTCTTACCGACCTAAATTTACTCAAATCACAATTTTCAATAAATATCCATAACAGCAAGTGATTGGTACATTTATCATCATCAGATCTGTTAAATCTCTCTTGATACAGATTTTATTGGCCATATTTTAGGTCTCTATATATGCCGGTACACATATACTGTATATAGAGAGACATCTTTTATCAATGCTCTGAAACTGTCTCAACGTCCACACACTGCTTCACTTGTACACTCTTCTCTGTGGCTTGCTACACTCGGCACACCTTTTCTTGCGCTGTATTCGGGGTCGAGGGGGGGGGGAGCACGCACAAGCCACCCCCCCTCCCAGATGACTGTCTGTTGCCATGGTGATGGATCACTGAAAGCGTGCGTCCTGTTCTCTCTGTCCATGGAGGAGAGAAAATGTGACCTGATGCCGTGTCCTGATTCACCATCATCCGCCTGTCTGGAGAAATGCAGCTGTGCAGCGATTTAACTGTCTGTGTTTGTCTGGTCAGACGTAACGCAGGCTGCTGCACTACACTGTAAAATAAAATATATAGAGATTTTTTTTTACAGTTTTTCCTAATAGATTTTACAATTTCCATGTATTTCAAAACGACAGGAAAATCATGATAAAATTAAAACAATAAAATGTTTATTGAAATATGTCATGTGATTTAACAAAAAAAACGTAAAGTATAAATTAAATACATTAAATATCTGTTTTTAAACACCTTTTAAATGACAATTTTAACAAAACTAACCGTAAAAATAAAACAAATTTTAAAAAAATATTCTTTAGTGACAAAAAGTAGCAGAATTTTCTATAATTTTACAAAAGAATACTTTTGTTATGGCAATATATCACTGTCAAATACAATACTGTTAATAATACATTTAAAGATGTATAACTGTAAGAAAATATATGGCTAAAGAAAGAAATATGTTTTCATTTTGCACAACTTAACCACTACTTTACTTACTACTGGATATGAGTCATACAATCATGCAATGAATGGATTATGCCTTAAACCGTAAACCAGGTTTATGGTCTTAAACCAGTAATTAGCACATTTTTGGCTGGATCGCAGAGGGCCAGCTCTACAAGCACAAAAGTCTGTCACTGAGTGAGTGATGAAGTTACACGCTTGGTCGGCCGAGTGTTGGAGTTTCCTCATTGGCCGTTGCTCTTTCAAAATGAAAAGGCAGGGTACAGTCCTTTATGCAAATGAGTCCGTCCAGGCTCACGAAACTTGGACCAACCTGAGAAACTAGGCGATCTAGTTCTAAAATGAAACCAGATTCAGCAGTGGCATCGCCTATTTCTCACTTAAAATGTTTTCAGAAGTAGATTTTGGTGGATTGTTTAGACGGAATAACAGAAAGTTTACGAGCAGGCCGTCATGTTGTTTCCTGTTTCCGGCGAGCAGAAACCACCAATCAGGTGCATCATAGGGTACGGCACCACTTGAACGGCCAGTTGAGTGTAGCAGCGGGTCCACTAGTGTCCTCGCCCGACCTGGTGGACATGTACCATTGGATTTAACATTACAGACATGACTACTGACTATTTGTATAACAATTTAGCCACATATTCACAGGCTGACCATACACGGTCTAGACATATACTCGGTTTTGTTCTATAAAGGATATAAAGTAAACTTCTATCCATTTTTATGTAAGCTTTCACCTTTTGTTCTTCTAAACAGACAGTTTCTGGAAAGTCTTTCACCGTAGAGGCCCTCCGACACCAGAAACAGAGATTAATGTGTAAATAGAAGAACTGGGTAGTTAGTATGACCAGCAACAGTCAGCCTGACCGAACAGACAAAGAGTGCCACAGTCAAAATGAGGTCACGGAGCTGAAGACACTCATGTTTAACGAGTGATCTCCGGTGCAAAAACATCGCAACAAAGAGCCAAGACATGCTGATCTCATATATTGCCACTAATACTGGATAACTTACAAACAGGTACCCACACATGCTTTTTTAATAGAGAATATCGTGCATTTTCTGTCTGCCTGAATTTTAATTTACTATTATTACACTGTTTTTTCTAGGGAATGTTAATATTCAGTCAGATATAGTCCTTGCCAACTACATAGCATACTTAGACTCTGACTAAATGTAATGTAGACTGTGTTTACACAGACCTTTTAAAGGGGTAATGCATTGGACTAATACATTCAGCTATTGTTTATATAGTGAAGCATTTTCAGCTCTTAATGCTTAAACAGATTTAAAGTCAGTTGTTAGACCAGTGGGGACTAAAAGGTATGTGAGCAGCAGATTGGAATTGAAGGGATGTGTTAAATTCAGTCCTCTCTGGTGCATCATTGCAGTTTATTTAATTCAAGAGCTGGCTTATGAATTAGTTAGATAAGAGGTGCAGTTTTTCTTTTATCTCTGGACTTGTGGGTGTAAAAAGCCTGCAGGGACACTCGCTCCGAGAGGACGCTTGTACCACAAGACTGAAGGCTGTAGCACCAGTGGAAGAGTGTCGGGACAGAGTCAAGCTTTTAAAATCACACCGATTCACTCAATATACCACCTCGTAGTTGTGTGAACACACAGTTAGAGATGATGGGTCCGTTTCTGCAGAACCTTTTAGCCTTCAGACACTGAAGCAACCTGACTGTATGAGCAAACACACACATCTTTCACATAAAATTGTTTATTTTTTCAGGTATATGCTTAAAATGCCACAGCTAATCTCTCAGGGGAAAATCTAAAATACAAATCATGCCACTTTGTGAATGTCTTAAGAGGAGGCCATAGTAAAAGTAAACAGGAGAGGCTTTAAACATTCTTAAACATCCCTTTGAGGCACATTAACTAAAAAAATAACAGGCTTTTTATTGGACAAAATTTAAATACAATCCCTAGTAAACCATTTAAAATCCTTGGTTTCTATTAGCTGACAAATAAACTGAATAGTGCTATTAAGTTGTAGTTTTACCACCAATACTAGTAGGGTTGAACAATTTTGAAAAAATATCTAATTGCGATTATTTTGACTGATATTGCTCATTTCATTGATATTGATCATTTTTTGCATCATTATTCTCATTTTCATTGAAAAACATAATGAAATGATTATAGTATGATTTTATTGTGGGGATCTGAAGCAAACAAAAATGATGCATAGGCCTGGACATCTCCACAATATTTAATTTCAAATGGAATTTTGAAATATTGCAATTTTGCTGAAATTTAAATAAATTGTGCAGCCCTAAATACTACGAATACTTATCCCAGTATTTTAGACTCAATATATTTTAATTGGACTCCTTTCAGGGCAATAAATAAATAAATTTGATACTTCCCAAACAGAACTGTATTCCTGGCAGTGTGGAGAAAGCCTTTAAAACGGCATACAGACCTTCATGTTGGGAAATAAAATGTACAAGAAAATATAACTGAATAACTAACTGAATAAAGTTTTGGACTGGATGACCTCAGTATTTCTAAAATCCTTTCCACGGCATCTGAATAGTAGTAGCAGTAGTAGCAGTAGTAGCAGTAGTAGCAGCAGTAGTAGATGCTGGAGGATGACTGCTTACTAAAGAGCCGAAAGGACCCAAAGCTGCCCTCTAGTGAACATTTAAATGCGCAAGTCTCCACAATGACAAGGTTCAAAAAGGTTTCTGTTGGTCTACATGATGGTTGTCAATATGGAAAAATGTATTTGACAATATGCATGCTAGTTTAAAGTCTACAACATGATGTTACTTATTTCTTATTGAAATACAGTCCCATTGTCCCTCTACACAGTGACATTTGTTGTTGCCAAAACTTAGTTATAGAATCAAATTATTGTTCCAGATTTTCTCTTACACAATCCAGCCAAAGTAATAAGTAATAAATAATCATTTTAGAATGCAACATGAACACAAAATCCATTTTGGAATTGACTGCAGTGACGGATGACTTCAGGAGAGCTGACTCTTATCTGTGAACTCCTTCTGTCTTGCTTTTTTTCTCATTTGCTTCTCCATCCCGTCCTCTTTCAGTAACAGACAGCCCCGCCCCGCCTCCTCCGCCTCCCCCAGAGGACATGGGTGTGTTTGAGGAGCCCTCCCCGCCTCCTCCACCCCCACCCGTGGACTACGAGGAAGAGGATGCCGCGGTGGTTCATTACAGCGATCCCTACGCCGACGGAGACCCCCACTGGGCCCCCAAGGTTTATTTAGAGAAAGGTTAGTGACGGCTTCCCACTTTTTTTGTTCTTACTAGGGTTGTTGTTGCTGTCCTCGACCAAAGAAATCTTTAGTCGATTAACACTCACAGGATTTTGTTGACTAATTGATTAGTCGATTTAATCGACAGATCTGTAAAACTGAGTTTCTCCACAAAAAATCACATAAAAGCACCGCTTGAAATCCTGTGTTTACCAGAGATGGGTTCATAAGTTTCATGGAAATAAGTCATTTAGCGTGAAGAAAGTATAAAAAACGATTGATCAACTAAAGAAATCTTAGTCGACTAAGACCAAAACGACCAATCGATTAAAGAAATCTTAGTCGACTAAGACTAAAACGACCAATTAGTTGACTAATCGACTAAAGAAATCTTAGTCGACTAAGACTAAAACGACCAATTAGTTGACTAATCGACTAAAGAAATCTTAGTCGACTAAGACTAAAACGACCAATTAGTTGACTAATCGACTAAAAGGGGGCAGCCCTAATTCTTACCCTTTGAAAAAACACTCCACTTA
>CAKAOI010046331.1:69183-93871 GCA_916701655.1 Sebastiscus albofasciatus
TTGATTAGTCGATTTAATCGACAGATCTGTAAAACTGAGTTTCTCCACAAAAAATCACATAAAAGCACCGCTTGAAATCCTGTGTTTACCAGAGATGGGTTCATAAGTTTCATGGAAATAAGTCATTTAGCGTGAAGAAAGTATAAAAAACGATTGATCAACTAAAGAAATCTTAGTCGACTAAGACCAAAACGACCAATCGATTAAACAAATCTTAGTCGACTAAGACTAAAACGACCAATTAGTTGACTAATCGACTAAAAGGGGGCAGCCCTAATTCTTACCCTTTGAAAAAACACTCCACTTAATGTTTGTTAACATTTTTTTTAACGATAACTTTCTTTGATTGTTCCCAGTTGTGGCCATCTACGACTACAGCAAGGACAAGGAGGATGAGCTGTCCTTCATGGAAGGAGCCATCATCTACATAATCAAGAAAAACGACGACGGCTGGTTCGAAGGCGTCTCCGGCGGCGTCACCGGACTCTTCCCAGGAAACTACGTGGAGTCGATCATGCACTATGCTGACTAAAAAAAAAAAAAACTAAAAAAAACCACACCCCAAAATGGCACCGCAGTTTGACCAGAGGTAAAACCGTGAAGATGTACAGATGTGTGACTGCAGTTCATACAGCTCCCATTTTGAATGACGTGCCATGGTGGATTTTACAAATGGTTTTCTTTTTTGGGGGGGCTTGTGCTTGCACGGTTTTGTTATGCTCCAAGAAAAAAAAAAAAGTCGCACAAAGAAGGAGGGTGCTGAAGCTTTGGACCGGGGTCTGTTAGTTTACACTGTGGACAAAAGGGAGGAGATAAAAGGCCTTTTTTGCTACCGCCGTTACATCCGCGGTGGTCGGTAGCACTTTCCAATCTCTTAACAGTCACATTTTGCCTCACGAGAAATTACAGAATAATTTCAAAGAATGCCAAGTAAATCTAGATTTAGTGTTGATGTGCAACCGACATTTTCCAGTATTTTCCAATATGCAGTAGATCCTGACAGTGAAGTATTTCTAGGATTTCATGAATAGATGAGGCAGTGTAGCAGGATAAAATGCTGCGCAGACGCTCCTACCCCTTTATTTGCACTGTAGACCAGCAGACTGACCCCTTCCCTCCTTTCAAAAAACATTCATCATACCTTATTAAAAAAAACAAACTGAGAAGGACAAACAGACATCAACAAGTGCATTAGGACACGAGTGAATGTTCGATGCCGTCGATGTCCAAATCACACAACATGTTAAAGAGGGAACACAGGCAACCTGGAGTTGTGTATTTACTATGCTCCGTGTCGGTGGGGATGATGCTGTTAAAAAGGATGAACCGAGTGTATAGAATGCATTACAAAAAAAACAAAACAGTTTCTTCTTTCTGGTGGAGTTTCTTTCTGTTCTCTAACTTGTATATAAACCGTAACGTGAGAAGCTGCCAGTACAGTACATTTGTCAGTTAGTGTGTTTCAAACCTGTGCGTTTCCATCAGCGTCGGTGGAGGTGATGCCAAGATTGGATGTCGTTTTTTCAATTTTGTTTATTTTTTTACTTGAACATTAATTTTATTCATCACTCACAGTGCCATTTTTAACTCTTTATCGGCCATGTAGAAACATTTTATTTTTCTATGTTCAGTCACCACTATATCATTTTGATCGCTATATTCGGTGATGCTGTCCAGCTACTGTAGCAGTGATTGCTTCAAAAAAATGTGAAGCAAGAGGAAGGACTAACCTGTATGTTTTCATGTTGTTTTCCATTGTGTCGGAATAGCTGCACTGATTAGTTGTCGACGACTGTGATGACTTGATGATTTCCGTCATTGTTTTTGATTTTTTTTTTTTTTTTTGCTCTCCAGAAGTATCAACTAACCTTTACAACTTGTCGTCCGTTCTTTTAGTGGTTTGCTGGTATGGTGCTTTACATCGGTGCTCAATAACCATAAATCACCAACCCACAACAACAACCTCAAACCAAGATCCTGCTCTACATGCTGTAGAAAGGTAACAAAGGATGTTAGTCTTTGTTCCCAAAGGGTGAAAATCCATCAGATTTGATTGTAATCGTCTTCAATCGCCTCTGCATTTTAGTGAATGTAGGCGCCCCAGCAGTAATGTACTAAAGCTAGATCCAGTCTGTTTCTGTCTACCCACACACAGATACAGACACCACATATGAATGACGCCTGCTAACCGCAGTGAAGGGATTAATCGCAATCCCGATGTCTTAAAAACAGTGCCGATACGAAGACTTCTGTTCTGATTTCTACTACTTTTTTGCAAAAATAAGATGCCTGCTCTTACAAAGTGATTGTTGGTGCAAGTAAAACCCGCCGTCAAACATCACCGAAGCTAACGTTTATCTCAGAAATCTATGTTTGTAACAAGCCACATAAACAAACATAATCATAAATACTTTGGGAATAACAGGCATTGGACACAGACTTTTATTTTGAAATGGATACAGACTTCCTTATGTTTTGAGGGGAGTAACATTTTCAGGTTTCCACACAAGACAATGAGTCAGTCAAATGAACAGTATTCATTCAGCCTCTGTGCATGAAAGTCTTCATTACAGTGAATGATTTGCCACTACATCCCATTCTTGATTGTATTTTTTCCATCATGAGGTAATTTTCTGTGAGAAAATCAACTTTTTCTACCTAATGTATTTCTAGCTTTGCATTCAACTCGTTTTTTGGTGTCGGAGACTGCTGAGGAAGGTCTGCTATAGCAGTTTTGTTATGTAAAGGATTAATTTATACTTTTTTCATAGAGAAACCATGAGACAACCGCTGACGTGCAGAACTTTGTAATGTTTACCACTTTAACGTCTCGCATTTCAGGGCATCGCAGGTCAAGGCGCCTTTCTTTGATGTGTGTTTTCTTATCGATGAAAAAAAAATCCGTAACTTAAACGTTCATGGGAACAGAATCCAATATTTGTCTTCTCCTCTCAGTTTGTACATAGGATGTGTTCATTGAAATTTATGTACAGTCTTTTTGTAATAAACAGCTCATTGAAACAATGAACAGAACGGTGTGTGTTTTGTGTGTCGTAAAGCTGCTGGAACTGGTGAAAAAATGTATAGAGGTTGCAGAAATTTTGTCCAAAAGCAAACAAAAATAAATATCCCTATACATCTGGGAATAAATAAAAGCTTTTAAAATGTGTTCTTTTGCATCATAGGCATGTAACACTACTAGTACATCATGTAGTACATTATTGGTTCTGGTTTGACATTTGACCAGATGTGTGCACAAGGGAGGCTAAATTGGTTAAATTCAGGCTATAGCTGAAGGTGTGTCAAACAGGTGTGTGTCCAGGAGGAGGAGGAGGAGGGATGAAGTCAGGTGGTGCTTCATGTGGATAGTCTTCAACTTTTGTGGGTCTGGGTGAAGCTGAACCCGGCTGTGAGCTGGTTTGAGGGGCGTGACTGTTGAATCGGTCTGTAAAGATGAGATATGAGGATTAATTCCAGAGATGTGGGTTTTATTAGTGGTATTCCTATTCTAGATTCCTGCTTTCCTACAGTTTTCTCCATTGTTGTTGTCAAAATCAGCATCGTTCTTACCTGGGCCGGCATGTATAAAGCCGCTTAAAGTACAATTCTGGTCTTAAAGAGTACATATCTTGCTCATTTCCAGGTTTACACTTTTATTTTGGGTTTCTACTAGAACATGTTTACATGCTTTAATGTTCAAAAAACACATTATTTTTCTCATACTGTCCGTCTGAATATACCCGTATTCACCCTCTATCTGAAACGCTCCATTTTAGGGGGCGGCTGTCTCTTTAAGCCCCCCTCCTGAAAAAAATCTTATACTATTCTGATTGGTCAGCATTTTCCAGTCTTCCGCATCTGTGCTGTTGCCGTCAGCGTCACTGCAGCCGGGGATTCACTCGTTGTGTCAACTATACGTAATTTAGTGGCACTTCTACCGGTGACTGTATAGTTGTGACATCACAACGTTTCGGAAGTTCTGATGGCTCGTTTAAAGTTTCTGAATACGGGCTATGTGCGTTTCTCCGTGAATTGAGCATTTTGATACTTTTACATTATTTATATAGCTTTATAATTAAAAAAAAAGACATGGAAATATCACTTTCTACAATATGTGACCTTGAAGTACGTCAGAATTCTCATAATTATATACATTTTCGTTTATTCTTAGAGTTAAGAATAAACACAAAAAGAGTACAAAATAAATAGTAAGGAAAAAAATAAACATGTACTTCTTGGACAACATACAAATACTGCCTCCACAGAGAGTTATAACCTCAAACGGTAACTAGTTTCTTCTGTAACTAATTTAAGATTTTTATGAATAATATCCCAAAGAGCATATATTGACATATCACCTTTGGAGACCTGCTATTGGCTGATTCAGTGCTGAAGGGGGGGCATTGTGGGTGATCATAGCCCTTATTTTACAACACTTAGGAGTCACTGCAGTCTGCACTTAATGTGAGAATCACATAAACTTTGCTAAAAGTTACTTTTAGCTTCTTTATGCAAAGTTCTATTTCTCAGAGTTTTATATTTTCCTGTGCATGTGTAGACTCACCTTTGTGTGCAGCAGAGTGGAAAGTTTGCAAACTGGAGGTTCTCTTCATTGCAGCCTGGTAGTTCTTATACAGGACGGTCCCATACTGATGAACACACACACAGAGGATACACATCGGCTTAAATCTTCACCAGTGATGAAATGTCTATATTTGCTATTTCCTTCCATAAAATTCCCAAACTTGAAACTAAAATAGATTTATAATTTAACTGCTCACATTAAAGTCATTTGTGTTACAGACGGTGTTTGAATCTGACCTTGGCTATTCTGATGGAGTTGACCCAAAGCAGCAGTGTGTGTTTATCGTCACAGCACAGGAACATGACGTAATGCGACTCCTTCTGGATGCAGGGATGCTGGGAAAAGAGTACAAGCAGAGAGGACAGTGACGTTAAAGGGGAACTTCCCTGATTTAGTATTGCACTTCCATAAAGTCGGAGGACTTTAGAGAGGCATATTTAAAAAATAATGGTCAAAACTGATGCAGCACAGGCCGAGCTATCCTGACTTTCAGTCCCTAGTATGGGTCAAACTCCAGAAACACCTACACTTCCCATAATTCAACTCATTAGTGTCTTTTGGTGGACCCTGCCTCCCAGGTAAATGCCCACGTCTTCCAAACTCCACATCCCCAGTTTGTAACACAGGCTTTCCGTTATAAACATAGTCTCCAAAGCTCAAGCTGATATGAATGAATGAATGAATGAAAGACTTTATTTCGAACATAAAATAAATAAGAACAGATACAAAACAATAGCAAACAAAACAAGATATAACTCTGATGACATCACTATGACATCATTGTGGTTATTTTCTCAGAGCATAGACTGTATATAAGAAGTGGACGTAGTCACTGTGACGTCACCCATTGGTTTGTGGACTGCCGTTTGGAAGTCTCGAATTCGGCACTTTGGCCGTCGCCGTCTTGGTTTTTATGCAACCAGAAGTGACAGGAGATGGTGACGGTAAGTACAACTGAATGCTGAATAAGATCTTTTTAAGCGACCAAAATGTTACAATTAAAGCGCTTCTGCATTGACTTCCCTTTTCAGATCCCACTGTCTCAGACTAACAAATTGGTGGAGTGCTCCTTTAAATACAAATGCTGCATCTCTGCTGCCAGTTTGTTTATTTGCAGTACACATATGGACCAGCAGAGGGCAGCTGACACCAAGCTGTTACTGCACTGTGGACCATGACGCATGACTATAACTGTTAAAACAGGATCAGAAATCTGTTTTTCACTGAGAATGTGGCTTTTTACTAATTAAATTAAATTAGAAACAAACACACCTAGAAATCCTAGATGTGACTATATTGTTTTATTAGGTAAAAAAAACAGCACAGTCAATGCAAACACTATGTTATTTTATTTGTCCAGATTCTCATGGATGAGAAGCATTTGTTTGACATAACGACAGGCTGTCACAAATAGCTACACATTGCAGTCACATGTCAAAAGATTGAAACTAGTCAAGGTTTTTTGTTTTTTCTTCACTTCCCCTCAACATGACTTTGCCGTCTCTGCCAGCAAAACTTGTGTCTCCTGACAACGTGATCTTTATCTGTTGCAGACAGTGTACATTAAGAGAGTGCAGTTGAGTGTATAGAGTCCTGCTGTCGTCATGTTCAGTCTTCTTCTCAGTCTATGCTCATGTTAAGTGAACTGTTGTAGTATGGAAAGTGCCATACAGTAAGTGGATTTAGTGTCATCTAACAGTGCTCATCCCGGCTATCATTTTATTGATGTGATATCAAACCAGCAGCTATAACTCTGGACTTATCCTCGTCTCAAATGCATCGTTAATGCTTTATTTAACTGAGACCATGTGGAGAGACTACTTGTCAGAAAGAAAAGATCTTGTTTCAGTAATTCCTTCTAAGTGTCTTAGATCACAATGTTTTTTTAGTTATTTCAGATGATCCTTCCCAAATATACCAAATGTCCTCACAATGTTGACGGTTGCCAAGGTGATGTGAGTTCAGGATGATGATAAAGAACCAGCAACTTTTTTACGGCTCTCAAAAGGTCGCCTGTGTTTGTGTTTGGGAGGCCCTCTCTAATCCCCTCTGAAGTATCTACCTGTAAATCTATCTGAAGGGCATCTGAAAGAGTATTTGAACATCAAGTTATGTGAAAATAGGCTTCTTAAATGTCTGAATAGGGCATGGCTTGATTCTTAACACAGTTACAAACCACAGATGGGTGGGTAGGATCGTCGCTCGCTGAAATATGAACTGCTTTTTATTTATTGTTTCAGTCATCCGCCTGAGTTAATTTTTCTTTCTTCTCTTGTCAAACCAGGATTTTTTTCCAATGACGCAACTTCAGATGATCCCATTTGTTGAGTTTACCTTTAGCATGAAGCAGAAGTTGGTGGGCGCTCTGTACTTCTGTTTGTAGTTGTTGGTGGTGTAGATGTTGACTTTATCAAAACGAACAAAGCAGGCGAGATCGCTGGAAGACTGCCGGGCAGAGAGAAAAGCAAATCATCACAATGACGCGTAGAAATCTCATAATGTGGACACTATTATACATTATACACAGTGGAATAACAGAGGTATGATAATCAGTCGCAGGTTATCCTGCAAATGTGTTGTGCACAGCAGAGCTCCTCTCAGGTGCTTGTAGAGAATAGTGCGAAAATTCACGTATTGGCATGATAATCAACTTTCTAGCATTTTGAACGTTAAAGAGGACCTATTATGATTATTTGCAGGTGCATACTTGTATTTTGGGTTTCTACTAGAACATGTTTACATGCTTTAATGTTAAAAAAAAGCTTTATTTTTCTCATACCGGCTGTGCTGCAGCACCTCTTTTCACCCTCTGTCTGAAACGCTCTGTTTGACCTCTTGTCCTGCCCCCTCCCGTAAAGCCCAGTCTGCTCTGATTGATCAGCTGGACCACTCTGTTGTGATTGGTCAACCGAACCAAACTCTTTGGACTCCGCTCCAGCTCCGCTCTAACTAGCTTTGTTTGAGGGCGTGCCAAACTAGCCGCTAGGCAGGTATTATGCAAATGTCTTACTTGGTGACATCACCATGTTACGGGCTTCAAACAAGGCGTTCCAGGCAGTTCAGAAGCAGTGTTTCTGTCGGGGAGAGTAACTCCCTTTGGTGTGGACTTTATAACTTTGCAGACCTTTTACATGCACAAAAAAATATATAACACACTAAAGGAAAGGGAAAAAGCACAAACACATAATAGGTCCTCTTTAAAAAAAACTGCCAATCCAGAACAGTTCTACAGCGATATTTCAGATGTGGCATATATTGGAGTGGTCCAAATGCTATCTGTGCCATTAATTTTGTCATCATGTTGTGTAGAAGAAATAAAGGTTCTCAGTCTCATTGTATGGTGGGTATTAAAAATGAAGACACTTCAAAGAAGTGCGAGGCCATTTGTCTTTATTTATCTAAAGAAATTCCACAATGAAGCTCCATGGCTACTGCGTTTGTTTTTCTTTCTAAAGCATTTTGAACATTCCTTCCATTTTTTGATTTTGAGCACAAACACATCTTGTTCACACATTAAACCACACTGACAATGATGCTGCTCTTCACTGAAATCTACAAAGTGAAGCTTCCTGGAAGTGGAGGTGACCCGCAGAGGATGACTATTGTTCTGGCTTCTCTCTTTTTTTTCCGCTCTCTCAGGTTTCTTACTGACTTCATCTTTTCTACGTCCACTTTTCTTCTTCCATCTGACCTTTTCTCTATCTCATACCTCCATTATTATCTCTTCTTCATATATGACAGTAGCATTTGCGTCTATACATATCTTGTCTTGACTGCTGTAGAATCTCAGTTATGCTTTTTCTTCTGTCTGATTTGCTCTTTACTCTCTCCCGTACCTAATGAACTATCCTTTCCTGATCTGCTTCATTCATGTGTCTTTGACCTCAGATGATTCCCGCAGCTCTCTTATGTTTGCGATTTACACATCTGCTTCGCACAGTTTGCCCTCAATCTAAATTATTTCTCCCTCTTGGATGATTTTTTGGAGTTGGTGGTTTTTCTGCTTCGTGTCAGTGACAGAACGACATGCTGCTCTGTAACAGTGGCGAGGCCTCAATTCACACTGTCCATCTTCATCGTCTTCACGTCGTCTGCTTTTCCCCTTGCCTTTCTGCCTCTGGTATGTTTGAGAGCTCAGATGTGAGCCATCATAGAGATCACACAGTGGAAAAAAAAAATCTCTTGTCTCTCTGTTTAAAGACTGCTGTCATACTTGTCTTCACCAGGGTTTTTTTTTATTTTCTCCTCAACAGGACAGTTGTGAATAGTCTGCATTAAAAACCTGACACTATTTGTCATTTGTGCAGATGCATCTTTAAAGCAGTTTGACATTTTTGGAAAGGCGCTTATTAGTTTCCTTAGATGAGAAGATTGATGCGTCCGATATGTAGCTGGAGTCAGCAGCTGGTTAGCTTAGCACAAAGCTGGCCTGAATCTGTCTAATTGTTTACCTTTGGACAGAGCCAAGCTAGCTGTTTTCCCCTCTATCCAGTCTTTATGCTAAGATAAGCTAACCAACTGCTAGCTGTAGCCTCATATTTAGGGAGACTTCAAACGGGGTCGTGTTTACCGTGTTCACGAGAAGAGTCCATATGAACACACCCCCCTCTTGTGGTATTCACGACCTCGTAAAGTTGCTGAAAGCTCTCCGAGTTTACGAGTTGTGCCGTGTTTGTTGACGTTGTCAGAAATGGCGGAGGTCATGGAAGTTCATTTTTCATTCATACTTCACTTCCTGCCTATGTGGTTACCCACCCCTCCCCGATTGGTTTCACCTGCACTTAATTATCCTCACCTGCTCCTAATTAGCCTCACCTCCCCAGTCTATTTAGTCTGTGTGTTTCTCTGTCTCTCTGTGCCAGTCTGTTTTTGTTCCCTGAGTCAACCGTTCCAGCGATTTCCTGTAAGTTAGTTTGTTGTTTTTTCTGAACTCAGTCTGTTTTTTCCTGACAATGTTTTTTTGCTTTATCCTTGGTTGCCTCTATCTGACTGAACTACCGAACCTGTTTGGCAAGTAAAGGCCGTTTGGTTGCACCTGCCTTGCTCTGAGTCGTGCTGGTGAGTCCTGTTTTTTCCTCTGTGGGTTTTAGCGGTTGTAACAAATGGAATATAGTTATTAGTTAGTTAAAGAGGCAGTGTGTAGAATTGGAGCAAATATGATTAAAAAGTTATTTTTATAAGACGGTCACTATATCCTGACGGTAATGCATGAGGCAGGTAACCTGAAAAAAATCATGTGCCTCTGTCGCCTCCGGTGCTCCTAATGGCGTCTGCAAGATTTCACAGACCGGAGAAAAAAAAGAAAGTTTGCCATGTTGAGATCAGTTGAGGAAATACCAAGCACCAGCCAGAGCAAACTTTCTCATTTTACAACTAAACGGTACACTACAAGATGTTGCTGAAAACATTTGAGGCTAGAAATAGGCATTTCAGTAACAGAATATTGATTCATATTTGATCAGCGCTGCCTAGTTTGACCGTTTGCTCAGAGTTTGCGAGTGATTGACAGCTGCCTCCGTTGAATGATCAGCCAATAGGAATGCTCTCTCTCTCTTAAATGCACTGTGATTGGCCAAAGTCTCCCGTCAAGGCACATTTTTTAAAGCCTGACAGAGCCATGAGGAGGTGCAGAAGTCTAGTCAACACTTGAATTACAATATGCTGAGAGGTTATTATGGAATTATTGCCCAATGATGCCAAAAATGTTCTGCCTACTGCAGGTTTAATTATCCCCCTTCATACAGACCTAAAATATGTACTTGCCAATGATTAACTTTTTCTCTGGGTGTTAAAATCCAGCTTGTAATTTTAGACAGCTACAGTTAGCTCACAATGCTAAGACTGTGAGTATGATGCAAATAAAGTGGGTTATCTTTTGTCTTTTGTGCCTGGTGCCAAAAATCACATCATGAAACAACTATAACTGAGTATTTACCAGTTTCACTTTCATAACAACAACCCACCAGAATTTTCTCCAGGCTTTGTGTGTAGGAGCTGGTTTCGCCCACACAGGTTGATAAAATCTCTCACCTACCTGTTGTCTGCAGAGCAACAATACGTTACTGCCAACAGTGTACCATAAACATGCCTGCATTTAAAATGAAATATGATATAGAATGTTTCATTGTTGAAAACTGATCTGCCATACCTTAGTCTTTCCCTTCGGTACATAGTAGATGCCTGAGGCCCTGAGCACGAAGTAGCGAGGTTTCCAAAGCTTTTTCCCGTCTTCCTTTAGGTACAGCGTGCCCTCGAGATCAGGAACAATCTGAGTGGAACCTCCAAAATTCTCCTGCAGGGTCAAAGATTACATGCAAAACTGAAATGAACACTATTAGTACATCAATTTGTAAACCAATGTTGTTGACCAAAGTGCTATACAGAGAGATGAGATTGTGAGATGATTTAATAGATGATTGCAATCAAATAAGAGGAGCTAGAGCGTACAACACAGTTGATTTGTTTATCAAATTTTGAACCAGAATCAAAGATAACGCCGAGATTTCTTGCATGGACATGCAATGACCGAAGCCCAAGAGTACTGATCGTAGTGTTGGAGTAGTCTGCAGGGTCAAATATTAGGACTTCAATTTTATTCTGGTTTAGCTGTAGGAAGCTTTTTGCCACACAGGATTTTACATCCTCAATGCAGTTCAGAAGGGAGTTAAAACAGCATGGATCACCAGGTGTCAGTGGGAGGTACAGCTAGATGTCATCTGCATAACAACGGTAGGAGATATTATGTTTTCTTAAAACTGACCCCAAAGGATGCATAAATAAGGAAAATACAACGGGGCCCAATATGGAGCCTTGTGGTACTCCACAGAGATGGGTGCTGCCACATTGTCAATTCCAACAGAAGCTGATCTGTCTTGGAGGTATGAGGCAAACCATTGAAGGGCCTGTCCCTGAATGCCAACAACACGCTCAAGGCGGTCCGAGACGATGGATTGATCGACGATCGATGTATTTTTATAAATTTCAACAATGCAACTTGACATATAGTTCTAGTACTATGGTAAAGTGTGAGCATGATACTGACCTTGATTAAGAGCTGTTTGGCTTGCTCGTTAATCCCACTCAAACATGCTTTCTTCTTTTTCCACAAGTAAAATACCTTCAGGGTGAGAAAAGCACTGACTAAGCATTAAACCGTGTGATAAAACTTTGGCGAGAAGAAAACTCGTACTCACTTGAGGGTCTGTGAACATTGCATACTTCTGAGGTCTTGACACAAAATAGATTTTGTTTTCACTGTGGCGAGTCCACGCAGACAGGGGCTCCACTAAGTGTTCATGGTCCTCAAAGCCTCTTTCTGAAATGATGAGAAAACGTGTGTCTCCTGCCTCTGTGGTTGACTTTTTTTTGGCGTATTGCCTGCATTTGATCTGAGTGTGTTCTTCTCACCAATCTGCAGCTCAGGGTTGGTCTCACACAGGCTCCAGTCGATGCTGCAGTCGCAGTGTGTCTTCTCAAACAGCTGGTCCAAAACCTCCCGCACCGTCTGTCTCTCATCCACCATCAGTGTCTTGGAGCTGCCGTCGCTCATCAGCACCTTTACTATCAACTAGAGGAGGCAGCAAGCTGAGCTTAACGTTATCTTTGTGACTGCATGGTGAAGAAAGACGCACAAAAACCTGCTTTACCTTCCTCACTTTGGCTTCTTTCAGCTTCTCCAGAGCCAGTTTAATTTTGTCTGCCTTTGTCTGGGGGTCGCTCTGGAAGCATAACAAGAGGACGTAATCAATTCTTTTCACAAAACTACAACTTCATTTTTATAATGAGTCACACATATTGTAGGTTACCATCTGCAGCCCTCCTGAGGATTTAGCAGAGTTTGGTGGTGGAGGAAAGGCAGCTGCTGGCTCAGGTTCATGAGTCATAGCTGACGCTGCCATTTGATTCTCTGCACCGCTGCTGGTCTGGTGATTTTCGGGGAATCTCCCGTCTGAGATGGTTGATTTTGATCTGAGGTCAGCCACCAGAGCATCCAGGTCGGGGTCCTCCAGTTCATTGAGAGACTCTGTAAGGAGATAATAAGTGCACAGTTGTGGCCTGAAGGTTAGAGAAGCAGCCTTGTAAAGGCACCTCAACCTCACACTGACAACAAGGCCCTCGGAGCCAGGCAGTCTGAAACACTGTTCGTAGCGATACCTACGAAAAGTAATGCACTGTAATTCGTGTATATTCCACAAAATCACTTTGTGTGTAATCCATGTAACCGTGAACCTTGACGTACAAAGAGTGGTGAATGCGGCGTAGGGAGGAGGTCGGGGTGGATGGGCGAGTCATAAAACATCAGAAGTCAGCGATGATTTATTTGTCATAAGTTATTCCGAGTTACTTTAAGCCAAACCACAATCTTTTCCTAACTAAGTAGTTTTGTTGCCTAAACCTAACTAAGTCAATCTTTTCCTAAACCTAACTAAGTATCTTAACTGTATACATGTAACGAGCTGAAATTGACACGTGTTGCTGGACATTCGTAGGAAAACGAATGAAAAAGGAGGAATAACGTTTTTGTAAGATATCATACGAACCGTTGTATGAGAATACGTTGAGCCAGGCTAGCTGTTTCCATCTGTTTACAATCTTTATGCTAAGCTAAGCTAACGTCTCCTGGCTGTAGCTTCATATTTAACGTACAGACATGAGAGTGGTATCAATCTGCTCTTCTAACTCTCGGCAAGTAAGCAAAGAAGTGTATTTTCCAAAATGTCAAGCCATTCCTTTAAACATAATGTTCTCAATTTGTATTAAATGGATATTCTTTTGTTGAAGCATGAGACTAGCTTGGTTTTTGTCCCCTCATAAGTTTATTTGATTTAATCATTTAGCTAATTTATTCGTATTTCCAAGTCCGAACAAGGAATTCATGCGAAAGAATTTGCTGTTTTTTTAACAGTTGTGCACCACAGCCATCCTCTTATCCTTCATTTCCCAAACTGGTATATCTCCACTTTTATCCCTCCTGGTTTCTAGAGGTTGGCGTGACCTCCTGGCGCAAGAAAAAACAGTCACTCCCCGTCTCCCGACAGAAGACTTATCTCTTGAAGGGCTGTCTCACATCTCCCTGGCTTGCATCCTTCTACATCACACTTACTTTCAGCCAGGCCAATGTGGTTGTGTAACATTGAAGAATTATTTACCATACTTGCTTTGGATGAAAGCATCATCATCTGAACGTACACTTACCTTTTAGGTCTGTGAAGCCGATGGAGAAGGTGCTCTCTGTCTGTGAGGCAGGATCCAATTCTAGTGCGTCCGCTGCAGGCATTAAACTCTGCAACGAAGCAATGAGATGATCAAATAACAACATCTCACAGCACCGGGGGTCCCACTGTCTTGGCCATATTGTGAAAAATTCAATATAATTTCACTAGATGTTTTAAATCATATTTTACAAAGAAATCATGTGTTTGACGGAAGCTGCAGTTTTTCTTTTCAGATAACACTTGTAGTTAAAGAGCAGCCCAAAAAATCAAAGTGGGCCACATGTGTCCTTGAACTGCTCTGAACTGTTGTTACACGATGAGCCTGTTGTTTATCACTGACTGTTTCCCTGCACTTGATCGCGCTCTGTTTTCAAGCTGTACCATTTAATAGAGAACATACTGCACTCAGCTTCTGCACAGACAATAAATCATGAATCACTTATCATTAAAGGTGCAGTGTGTAGGATCTGGTGGCATCTAGGGGTGAGGTTGCAGATTGCAACCAACTGAAATTTCTCCCTACGGTGGCCGGTGCAAAAGCATTAAAATGTGAATGGTTTGGTTTGTCCGTTCTGGGCTACACTACAAACCCTTTATAGATATAAACAGTTCATTCTAAGGTAACAAAAACACAGCAATTCTTATTTTCAGGCGATTATACACTAAAATAAACATACTTTACTTTATTAAAGAGGACCTATTATGCTTTTGTGTTTTTTTTCCCTTTCATTTAGTGTGTTATATATTTTTTTTTGTGCATGTAAAAGGTCTGCAAAGATACAAAGCCCAAAGTCCACGCCAAAAGGAGTTACTCTCCCCCACAGAAACACTGCTCCTGAACTGCCTGAAACACCTTGCTTGAAGTCCCGCCTTTTCTTCCGTAACGTGGTGATGTCACCAAGGAACACATTTGCGTAATGCCTGCTTAGTGACTAGTTTGGCACGCCCTCAAACATAGCTAGTTAGAGCAGAGCTGGAGCGGAGTCAGAAGAGTTTGGTTCAGCTATTCAATCACAACAGAGTGGGCCAGCTGACCAATCAGAGCAGACTGGGCTTTACGGAAGGGCGAGGAGCTCAAACAGAGCGTTTCAGACAGAGGGTGAAAAGAGGTGCTGCAACACAGCCGTTATGAGAAAAATAAAGTGCTTTTTGAACATTAAAGCATGTAAACATGTTCTAGTAGAAACCCAAAATACAAGTATGCACCTGAAAATAAGCATAATAGGTCCTCTTTAATATTATATTTCTGCCAATAGATCCCCCTAAATGTTACACGCGGTTCCTTTAAGAAAAACTGATCTGTCAAATCTGTGATATCTCTTCTTTTGTTTTGGAACAAGCTGTTCATCCGGTGCATACATCCAGACTCTGTTGAATCCGTGTCCCTCTTTAATAACCTGAATACCATGAGGAAAACATATCCAGAATGCAATATCTTAATTATTAACACGAGTCTCCACAGGCTCAATCATATTCTATAAACAAGCTGGGCAGTCTGCCAACCTGTACACAAAATGACTCCCGCCAGCAGCATGCAGTTCAACCCTGATGATTGTCTGAAAACACATGTCGTCCTGCTGGAGCTGCTGCTTAAATGACACCTCCAAGCTCCTTATGATAAAAAAACTCCTTTTTGTCTTCTGGCTTCAAGGCAGTAAAGCGGAGAATGCACCCAATCAAGGCGATGAGTGGAATCACTTTAAATCCTTTTGTATCTTTGCATCTTGAGAGGATCAGTGCTTTAATCAAAATGCTTTTCCTGTTAACCCTAGTAATAGTCTGTGGAGTGGTGTTTGTCACTGTGATGGCTTTCCAAGAGGGCGCATGCCAAAGTGACATATAGAGCCCTTTTCTGGTATGGCTGATGTAATGCTCCAGATTGATCCCATTCTCAGGGCTGCACTCATTTAACTTAACATACATAGATTTGAAATGGGCAATAATGAATTGCGCCTCAGGCTGAGGTTGCATCAGCTAGAAGTGTGTAATGTTTTTCTTGGCGGGCTGTGGTCATATGATGAGCAGCTTATGTGCGCTTAAGGGAATCTGCAGGATCGCCCACGGTCCAATCCAGATGCCATGACTTCATCATCTCAGCGTCGCCTTACATTTTTCTGTCTGATGCTTCGGTTTCAAAACAAAGACTGCCATGTGCAATCAGATAATGTCCAGATTAGCGAGGTAAACATTGAGTGATTTGTCTGGTTCGCTTCTTGTAACCTGTTCCTGCTTCAAAAGCATCCATCGTGGCAGCCGTCGGCCAGAGTCTCAGCTCATCTGGTCATGTTTTGAGAAAGAATGCAACCAAAGATGTTTGATATCACACTGTTGTTGCTCACAATTCCAGATGAAGTTTACTAATGCATAATGGGATGTGTTATCCGATAAGCACGGCAATACTTGTTGGATGGTTCACCAGTTTGGCCCAGATTGAAATATCTCAACATCTGTTGGATGATTGGATTCATGGTTCCCAGAGGATGAATCCTAATGACTCTGATTACCCCTCGACATTTCCTCTAGCACCACCACGAGTTTTGGTTTTGAGTGAAAAACTCTCCTGCAGACATTCATTAGGATAAATTGTAATTATTTTGGTGATCCCTTTACTTTTCATAGCGCCATCATCAGGTTTCTGACTAATATCAACAAAACAAATGGCATTCCTATCAGCCTCAGCTGTACTGTATGTGTAGCATTTAGGGGGATCTTTTGGTAACAGCAGTCCAAATTTGAGGGTTACCTTCTAGACACAACCGTGTTAGCCTCTGGCCAGCAGCAGTAGTCAGAATCACTTCACCGGCTGTGTGTCTCAAATACTCGCTGCCTTGATAACCCAGCTGTACACGGACCACAGAGAGATGTGCTGAGGCTTTTCAAGTCAGGTAGAATCTAAAGTTACGTTATCCAGTTGGTTTGCTTGCTTCCACGGCTGCAGAAGGATCTGTGTTTGCTTGCCAATTTGTTTCATATGTGGCAACAGGGTGTCGAAATGAGCGGTGGGAATTTAAAAGGAGAACATACTGGTAGTGACATTGTTTTCGAGAAGCCAGTATTTCAATTCAGCTTGTTTCCTTAATCTCTGATGACACATCATGATTATTTTAGGATGTATTACAGTAAAGATATGACATATTGGTGAACGTCAGCATGTCAGCATGTTGACATTAGCATTTAGCTCACAGCACTGCTGTGCGACTCACCTGAGAGAGATGATCCATCTCTCCAAGCAGGTCGCTGAACATGGCGTCTATGTCGTCCATCTGAGAAGGTAGAACAAAACATTTAAGCAGCAGTACGTGGATTAAACACAATGTAGAAAGTGGCTACAGGAACTGAAAAACTTTAGATGATTTCAGTTCAGTTTAAATTCAGTTTCTACCGGAACCAGTTCTTAAATAGCCTGTCGTGCAGCCTACGGGAAAAGTTGAGCTGTGAACTGTATTGAAAGGTCTGCATTGAGGCCACCAACTCCTGCATAACAACATTTTTGTGGTATGGAGATACAAACAGTCTTGGTCACATGCATGCCCATGCACATATACAGTTTGGATTTGTCTGTCACAGCTGTTAAAACGGATAAACAATCTGCAAAAAAGAGCTTAAGCACTACACGGGGAAAAAAAATCAGAAATGTGATCTCTATTTCTAAATATGTTCAAAGTCACAAGCAATGCAGCGTCATTGCCATTTCTCTACAAAGTGACAAAGCAGAGCGTGTGGCAGGTTAAAATGGATTCCATGTTGCTCCGGCTGTTGAAGACGCACATGTTGTTTTTATCACCATGCAGCAAACCAATGAACCTCGTCTTCAATAAACTGTGGAGGACACATGAAGAACTTAAATATGTTACAGGTGGAGGAAGCAAACATACCTCGCTGAACATGATTTTAAAACCTTCTCTGCATCATTTGGGTCCCCATTCTACTTACAGCACATACAGTTCAGAAATAATGTCACATAAACTGCAACTTTAAAACTGATTTACTGATGACGAAATATCGTACCATGACGACTCCTCACTTTAGATTTGCTAACTAAAAATCAAAGATGTGTGTGGCTTGATTTAAAATGTCTTCTGTGGGTGTAATGAGCCTAACTCACTGAATAATCTGTAAATTATGGGTGACAGCTCAAACCAAAGCACGTCACATTCTTTGCATTAATAATTGATCATTTGTGGAAAAAAAAGGGGCGTCATTGTGATCAAAGATTTTCATCAAGCAAAACTTTGTGGAACGTCTGGGTTTGTCCATATGGAGGCGGCACCTTGCCAGCTTTAGGGTCAAAAATACATCTCGCATGTGGAGCGGCTTAGAAAAGCGAACCGAAGAATGAGCTCTGTGCTTCTTGCCAACTTTTTGAGACCATCGCTATGTGTGGTTATCAATAACAATAGATATTAATGTATTGTAAAGCCACAGCAGTATGTATAGAAACTAGAAACAGTACAGAGGAAGTGTAGAGGCTGTATTGGTAGTCAGATCGTCATACAGCAAAGTAACCTGCTTCTTATCTGTATGTGAACTTCTCACTTCACATTTGAGAAGTTGTTTGATAACTCCTCTGTTGTGGGATGTATAGAGCAGATTTGACATGGTTCAGTCCTACAACAAGTAAAATACCTGGCAGCACATATGAACAACAGACTGCCAGATTTATATGAACTATCCATCACTGACATTTAAACTGATAATATGGTATTTGTTTGCAGTGTTTCCTGATCTTTATACTTCATTTCTGTACATTTTCTGCATTTATAAATAGTGCATTTTCTGTTTGTATGCTACCACTTGATATAACTTGACTCTAACCGTGTTAACATGAATATGACACAAGTTTGTGTTCAGTTTGCGTTCTGCTCAGTGGATGCTGGGGAAAAACCCTGAGACCCTGAATACAACTAAATATGTATTCAAGCAGTCAGTTGTTTGTGTGTTTAGCAATACTTATTTCTTGTCTTCTTGTTAAACCTGCATTAACTGTTTTTTTTCTGGCCACTTGGGGGCAGCAGAAACAAGCTATAAACACAACACTGACATTTTATTAACTTTCAACTTGAAATATTATTAATAATAATGATAATACATTTAAATTAAAGGTGCCTTTCATGGCAATTAAGGTCATCTTACAGCACACGAAATCAGTAATGGTGAACATGTTAGTAAACAGGTGTTCATTCACACATCCAGCAGACATGAGGTAACATTTGCATTCCTTTGGCGTCGTGTTTCTGGCCACCTGGCAAATTTTCACTCTCCTTTTAGCTCTGTTTTTGGTCTCCACCAACTCCTGAGGCAAGTATTTGTCTCTTTAGCTGCTAAATGCTCCACTATGTTCACCAACTAGCTCCTAAGTTTGTTTATCTGATGTCTGGTGCTGTGCACATAGTGAATAGTGGGTTTATCACAACTTTTTTTTATGCAGAAAACGGCGCTATGAGAGCAGTGAGAGTTAACCAAAACGGTAAAACTGCAGGGTTAGGTGACATCTCCTTTCAAATACAAGTAGTCATGTGATCCATTGTTAATATAAAACTATTGATTAGACTATAGATATTTGAATATTATGTGTTTCATTTTTTAATACTTGCTGAGAGTTGCATCACATTGAATACATCATCTCAGAAAGAGCGAATCAATTCTCAGAAGTGAAATGCGTGTGACTCTAAATATGTGACGAGCACAGTGGACATCTGTTTAGTTTTGTTTAATTTCACACTGATATATTTTACACATTAAAGCTGCAGCTCGACGTTTGCAAAGTGCATATTCTGTCCTGTATACGGCAACACATCCGCTCTTTACGGCTCTCTGTACCATCTTCATACATATACAGTATATACGTATACACACACACATGCAGCCTAATGTACATACACACAAACAGAAACACAAACAGTCCTGCCCGTGCTGTTCAGTCTCATTCTGTGTTTATGCTGAACAGTAAACAGACCATCCATTAAACTGTAATGAGGTAGAAGGGGAAGTGGAGGGGCCAGTAGTGAACTAAGTATTGCTTCCATATGAAAGTGAATTTTGCTCATCAAGAAAGTGAACTTCACCTTTGCGGCTTCTCGGGACTTCTGCCTCACATGTGTGAAAGTCAAATCCTAACTTCTGTTTCTTTCTCATACTTACAGTAGGTACATGTTATTTAATTACCGGTACTCGGCGGGGATCCCGGCCATATGCTCATCAAAGCATGCATTACAGAACCACATTTGTTTATAAATTCCATGCTCTCATCAGGCATGTCAGACTGTTGCTGCCGTCTCCCACTGTGGTCTCACACATCAACAAAACAGGGAACCCACCAGGAGACAAACAGACAAACAGACGGACAGACAGAAAGACAGACAGGCAGACGGACGGGCCAAAAACTTAAGTAGAAAAAGCGATTTATTGAGACTTATATGCATGAAAGGAATCAGAAAGCTTCGCCTGTTGACAATAAACCACCATGTTTGCTCTTCTCTTGTGGTCGAGAGCTTCTTACTGTTTTCTAATTAGTTGCACAACCATCTATTGGCGGCTGTGAGAGGACATGTGTTTGTCCTAAACAAAGCTGATGTAGCTGCTCAACTATTTAACTCTTAAAGGGACAAACAGATAGATTTATATGTCTAGATTTTATATTAGCATATTTGTATTTCATTGATTTACTATATAGTTGCTATAATACACATATTTCATTCATAAATATCTTCTTTAAAGAAAACAAATTCACTATCATTTAAAGTTCTTACCTTTTCTGTCTCTTTCACACGTGGGAGCATCATAAAGTGTGAGTGCTATATCACTCAGGGGTCAGTCTATAAGCAACCACTTGAACACGTGATCTTGCCTGTGCTGCCTCTGTACCAGATATTATAGCTTAACTTCCTGTGAAATCAGGAAGTAGATTAAGCTGCATTTCTGGTAAAGCAGAGTGGAGTTTACTTTTCTAATTGTGTCGCATATCTGCGGCGCTAAATGACCACAATGTACTTGCCTCTTCTCTTCATTTTCTCACAGTCCTACACAACCAATCTTGCATGATGACACCGGTCCTCAGGACTTTGTGAGCATATGTAGAGTGTAATTGATTAACATCTCTCTTACTCTCTTGTTAGGTTTGTTGTACCTGTCAGGAGGGGATATATTACACCTTTGTGTGAAGTATAGGGAGTTTGGTGGCAAACTTCCTGCATGGCTCTTGAGGTCTGCTCCAACACTCAGTTCTTTTAAAGAGGACCTATTATGTTTTTCTGCTTTTTCCCTTTCCTTTAGTGTGCAAGTCTGCAAAGTTACAAAGCCCAAAGTCCACGCCAAAGTGAGTTACTTCCCCCCACAGAAACACTGCTCCTTAACTGCCCGAAATGCCTCGCTTAATGTACGGCCTTTTCTTCTGTAACGTGGTGATGTCACCAAGTAACACATTTGCATACTACCTGCCCAGCAGCTTGTTTGATACGCTCTCAAACAAAGCTAGTTAGAGCAGAGTCCGAAGAGTTTGGTTCACTTGACCAATCAGAGCAGTCTGGGTTTTTTAGAGTGGTGGGGGCGGCGCAGGAGCTCAAACAGAGCGTTTCAGACAGAGGGCGAAAAGATGTGCTGCAGCACAGCTGGTACGAGAAAAAATAAGTGCTTTTTTTTTTAGAAATAAAAGCATGTAAACATGTTCTAGTAGAAACCCAAAATACAAGTGTGCACCTGAAAAAAGCACCGTAGGTCCTCTTTAAAATTTCTTGTTGCCAGTGCTTCAAAAAAATGATTTAGACCTATTTATTCATACATTCTACTGTATTGTAACTTAAGTGTAATTTTTACTCTCCTATTTTGTGTGTTTAGATAAATTGTGCTACTACTTTATTTTACTCTATCTCCTAATTTTGTGCATCTTTTCATTTCACATTGTTTCTTTTATATCTTGGATTAATGACGTTGTATGTTGAATGTAAAAAGCTTGCCTGAACAAGGTCTGATAAATCAGTATGACTGGAAACACCTGTGTTAGTTTCCACGGGTGACTTGAGGTAATGTTGCATCACACTAAGTAACAACCTACAGGGTTTGATGGAAGAAACAAGATTAAAGAGACTGTTGTTTTATAAGATCAATTTTATTGATGCTCTGCGGCGAAATTAATTCAACGTGTGGTCATATTGGAGGCTGCAGTTGGTGGTGCCGTTGGCTGGGAGCGTGTCTAAGTTACTTTAGCCTTATGAAACCCCATGACCCGCCCTACTCTGCCTCTGATTGGCTCAGCCTGATATTTTTACCCCAACCCTAAACAAAAGCAACCCAACCAACATGGAGCTGAGGGATGACCCCCTCGTTGACTTGTATAGCGTTAAACTGACAGGTGTTTCTATTATTCATTGAGGGAAGGCAGAATAACGGAAACAGCTCTCTGTATAATGCACCACAAACTGCAGCGTTTCAAAATGATCATAAAGTTGAATGAAAACAGTTCCAACAAAAACTGAATGTTGTAACCTTCATGAAGGGAGGAGTTATTGTAGGATGTGTAGTTTTACTTTGGTGTACCTAATAAACTAGCAACTAAGTGTACGATGTGGCTGCAGCTAGAGCAAGACACTGATGATAATAGCATCACTATGAATAGTGCAGACAGTGAAAGAGATGCGTGAAATCTCATGCAGATATTAACAGCCTCACAAGTTCTTAGTAGTGGTTGTGGACGTCATGTTATTGTGTCTCTTCTTAAGCAGAGTTAATGTCAGTAGCTGCTCTCAGCATCCTGTGTGGTCTCACTTTAGCTTAAGTGAGTAAATTAGTAACCATGTCAGCTACCAAGTGTCACCCTGCTATCACCTCCTGCGTATGTGCATGTGTGCATCAACAATCCTTTAAGAAAACCCAAAGTTCCTGACTCAATATATTCATCATGTGACTGTTTATAAGCAGATTATTTATAATAAACTTGTGAGAGGTGGAGGATTTACATACTGAATTGCATATATTCAGTGTGTGTGTTTGTGTTTGTGTGTCTGACTTCCGTTTTTGCCCCGAAAATGAGAAGAGTGGGAAACACTGAAGTGTTTTTAATGTGGGTTAAAGCTTTAATCAAAGCCACGTGGGGTTAGGGAAGGGAAATGAGAGTAATAAAGTTTACATTTTACAGGAGAGGCACTTTTGGCTTCAGAATATCACAGAGCACCACCACTGCACCCTAATCTAGTACTACAGAAGACATCAAAGCTTTGGTGCCTTATAAAGCTGATATTTTTTATTCTGACAGCGCTTGTTAAACACCCACAGGGCTGATCCTGTCATCAACATAATGGCAAAGAAAATAGAAATAAAGAGCTATTTTCCCTTTGAATAATATAGTTACAAGTGAAAAAGCCTGTAAAGTAAATGTTTGAAATTCCACTGGACCATATGGAGCTTCCCATTTAACTTCTGGGAACTGTGCATACAAAACTGCTCATGAATGACCCATCGGAGTGTGAGAACAAAAACAACATTAGAATCGTCCAAATATCTACCACATGCACAGCTTCAATCGGAATAGGAGTGACTCTGCGGAGTTGGTATGTCCGGGAAAGCTACGGGTTAATTTAAGACTAGGAGCAAAAAGCCTGTTGCCAATTAGGAGCAGTGAGCGCCACATGTGGCCTAGACAGAGCTATCTCCAGAAGGGGCAAAGGGGGCAGAAACCTGAACGTCTGTGCAACCACTTGTTCGAGATCAGTTGGCACTTAAATGTATGGACAATTACTAATTTATGGGGGTTTTTTTCCTCTTGAAGACAGATTCTTGGTGGGGCTGTGGTGCCACATCCAATCAATTTCAGCAAACATCCTGGTATGATTTAATGCAAAAAAAAAAAAGTGAAGATATCAAAAACACATTACTACTTTGCAGTTAAATAATTAACAATTATTTTTATTCCAACAGGAAGAGTAAATAATGCTTTTAAAAAACACACAACAGTATAAAATGTACTCAGTGGTGGAATGTAACTAAGTACTTAAATACAATTTTGAGGTACTTTACTTTACTTGAGTATTTCCATGTTCTGCTACTTTCTACCTTCTACTCAACTACATCTCAGAGGGAAATATTACACTTTTTTACTCCACTACATTTATCTGACAACTTTAGTTACTTTACAGATTCAGATTATTAATACAAAATATAATCGCATTACAATAAAATTACACATTACAATTAAATTACACATATTACTGGGTGCATTCCATATTCAAAACACACAAATATTGACAATTTGTATAATTTGTATTATTATTATTATTATTATTATTATTATTATTAGTAGTAGTAGTAGTAGTAGTAGTAGTGCCAGTAGTGCTCCTGCCATTATTATATTATATTACACTACACTACAATACAATTATTGACCAAAGGATTGGTTTACACACATAAGATGCATTATTCATAAAACAATTACAGTTAATTATACATGTATGTTATATACTCATAATATACTTACTAGAAAATAGACATTATTATATATATAAATGAATTACATAGTAATATATTTTTTTTTTCATTGTTTATAGTCATTCCCAACAGCCTTTAGTGGCGCAAAATACAGTATATCACAGATCACATGGTCCCAGTAGGCCACTTACACTTACACACCAAAAACTGACAATAACCTGATATTTTCAGGTGGAATTTCATTTAATTCTCACTGTGCAATATCATTTTCCACTTGTGCAGTTTTGTTAATAGTCTGTTTTATTGTCAATACTATATATACTGCTCCTATTTTTATACTTCCTTCTATTTAAATGGTTCATATTTTGTTACACTTTGTTTAGCTCTTTTTTTTTTTACTGTGTTAGCTGATGCATCTTGTTTTTCTGCACTATCAACCTTTGCTGCCGTACACTGCACATTTCCCCACTGC
>CAKAOI010046332.1:0-73664 GCA_916701655.1 Sebastiscus albofasciatus
CCTTCCTGACAAGCCAGTATGACATTGGTATCAATGTATTCCTTAGGTTTTCTGGTTTCATATGATATCAGTATCTTCACTCTAGCTTTAAGACAGCCTGCTACAACCTCTGAATGATTGATTGCGTTAAAGAAATTAGTGGCGTTAGTTAAAACAATTCTGTGTTAACGTGTTACTATATTTTCTTTTCAAGACTTCAAGGAGATCATCTTCACTAGTTATCTTAATTTCCTGATCTTTCCTGATATAGTATCATGTGGAATGAATGTTGCCATCAATGCAAAAACATAAATCAGACGTTCAGTCTTCCACGTAGATATCTGATCATAAAAGCATGATGACCATAAAAGGATAGACGGATACAGATCCCACTCACTGAGGAAGCCTTTCAAGTCCTCAGGACACCCGTGGTCAGGCCAGTCTGTGTACTGCAGGTGCCAGACAGTCCTCTCTTGGCCCGTCAGGAGGTGTTTGATCTTCAGCCCCGTTGTGGCGTAGCAGCCGGACTCTGTGCGGAACCGTGTTGTGATCTTGAAGCGGCCGTACGTCACCGTGTTGTGTCGTGAGCCGAGTCGGGGCCAATACCGGAAGCTCTTTTCTCGGCCGCTCTCCTGAAGGAAGCAGATGACGAACAAAAGGTAAGTCTGGGTAATGGTGAGGAATGACTACTGTGGAGCAGAAAATATGAAATCGCGCACCTCTTCGGCAGTGACCATGGCGATGATGGAGACACCCTGTTCCCACACCATCTGCCAGAAGTCCGGACACGTGTTCGACAGGGGACCCTGCGAGGCAATGTAGCTCCACTCCTGACAGCCTACTGACATCTAATGGGACGGAAGACAAGATTATTATAAAGTCACAGGAGCTCAGTAATTCTTCTAAAAACTGAGATTGAGAAAGGATAAAGAGCAGCAGTAGAGAACTTCTATTGTGTCAGACACTTAATAATGAAGGAGTGAATGTGACTAAGCAACACCCCTGTATGAGTAGCATGTCTTCTACTCATGAGCAGCTGGATGTCTGGTTATCAGGGCGGAAGATAGACTCAGTCTAGTAGATGGGTGGAATCATGGCTGGATTCGTCTATAATGTCTTCGGAGGAGTAATAATGCACAACTTCAGTTATTATTGGAATAATTGCACTAATTAATTTAATCTGACTCTCTCAATTGTTGAATTTGAAGAAGGCTATTCTTATTTCAAAGTGCTTCCGTTGTTTTGAAATGTCAGTGATGAACTGATGGTGTTTTGCTGCATGTCAAAATCTGTGTTAACTCAAGAGGCAGACAGATGTGAACAGCTGTTCCATCCAAACAAACTAAACCAGACATGATCTCAAATCACGAAGACAGTTGTCCATTAATAAAATCACTGTTAACTCACTAAGTCTAAAGGAAAACTATAGTATATGGTGATAAAAAACATGTCAAAACATCTGGTTTATCACTAAGGTAACTCTATAGAAAATATGGGAATACAACAGGAGTTTTCCATTAGTGTATCCAGGAGGCTGTAACATGGTTTTCCCTTTGTGGTGCATATTGGAATTTATCATTATTGCCCAACCCTAAATTCATAGAAATAAAATCAGAGAAAAACTGCATTTTCAGCAAAACTGATGACAAAGTCATCCGCACTGTCTGGGTGTGTCAGTGCTTTATCTTGATGATGAAACATCATCACATACAAGAGATTTGCCAAGAGATAAGAATTATGCATCTCTGCATAACTTACTTTAATATGTGATGCATTGATGTATCCCGTGTTGTTCTCTTTAGTGGGAACCAGCTCCACTCGGGTGTCGTCGTAAGGCAGGACGTCCTGGAAGCGGTTTTTGTCTCCGCTCTCTGGCAGCAGGGCGACAGTGCATTCCCCTGCTGGACGACGCTTCGGGATGCTCTCGTACTCTTTCAACAGCTCTCCCCGCTCCATATGCTGCTCCAGCAATTTACACTAAGACATACACAAACAAGGACACGGTAAATACATCACTACCATGGATAATGCAGTCCTGAATCATAAACAAGTTTACCTCATTTTGACTTCCTTAACCCAAATCTATTTAATTTGATAAGTACATAAATTATGTGAGGAGATGTACAGTATCATCCCCCGATCTTACTGCTGATACTTTGCATTTGAACCAGCAGTGATACTTTGCATGACACATAAACAAATTTGGATTAACAATCATAATGAGGGACTCTGATGAACAATCGGTGGCTTGTTTGTGCTTTACTTTCTATTAGTGTCGTTTTACTTTCTATAACTGCAGACATTTCCGTGCTTGCCATAAGAAGACAAAATAATCATATTTTTGTACAAACCTGTAAAAACTGGAAATATGTAGCACCACTACTTATTTTTGACAGTGTCAAAACACCAAAATGAGATGTATTATTATATCCTTTTGACAAAATTTGATCTGCAGTAGCTACATTTTGTGCATGATGAATAGATAGATGACATAAAGAGATGTATTCATACAATAAATAAAAGGAGCATGCAAACAACTACCGTGTGTAAAAGTGAACACTCGATGAACTACAAGTTTGTGTACCGAAATAAACTACAGCTTTGATTGATAATTCTTGTGTGTACGAGACATTTGGGAATCTATTGTATGCTCACAGGTAACGAAACATAAACAGTGACAACTTAATTGGCTGAAGAGCTAATTATTGTTTTGTGTCGGCAATGTATTTTCACTAGCAAAGCAACAAGCATCAAGATTAACAAGGCTGACTAGTTCAACTGTACGTTAACGTCTGGAACAGGAATATTGACTAGGACTTTCTTCCAATGTAACCTACATAACAAGGCCTCACCTATCGGGAGTTTAATAATCCCCACACAACCAGCAGCTCCTGGTAATGAGCTTTTTTTGGACATGGACAAGTCATTACCAATACACAAGCAACATGTAACAAATCTCATATGCTCCCATATTTGCTTTACAGACCCTTCTGTCAAGAAGCAAATCATTGACAAAATCAAAGATTAAAGCGTCCTACCCTCTCGTCATTAGAGGCTCTTTCAGGCTCATCCTTGATCTCTTCGTGCATTGGCTGCCTGGAAACTGACAGGCCATTGAGATGGGCCACCTTCAGAGGGCCCATCTTCTTCACCTCTGACCTGGCTCCTTTCTTCATGCCCTGGTGTGACAACAGGACGGAGACAGATTAAAAAGTGTTGATGATTGTGTGTGAGCCTCGCAGTAAGTATACAAGAGGGGAGGGACAGCGCAGCCTCGCTGGGTGTTTGCTGAGGGAATGTCACCTATCCGGTTTTCCTAGGGAGTCCAACCACATTCTTTCTTTCCATACTTGTCAGAGTAAGCTTGTTTGCGTCACTCAAAGCCGGCCACTGAAACTACCTCTCTTACAGTGTGCGTTCATACTCATGTGACCTTGATATGAGGCAATAGACATCTTGTGCTACTGAGAAAAAACAAGTGCCTACAACCCACTATTATAGAAAATAATAACATATACTTTATTAATCCTGCAAGGGCAAATTAAATTTGGAGTTTGGTGCTCAAGGGGATCTCGGTGCCCAGGAGGTGAACTGGCACTTCTTCAGCTACCAGCCCACACTTGGTGCATGCGGGGACTTGAACCGGCGACCCTCCAGTTCCCAAGCCAAGTTTGCACGGACTGAGCTACTGCTGAGTCTGGACGAGACACCAAGAGCAGTTTTTTGGTGGAGCTGGGTTCTCTGAGGTATTGCAGTGCAACTATAGAGCAGTATAAAGCTGGAGTGTGACTGAACGTTGTGCATGTATGTTGATAAATCAGAGTGAAACTGCTCAACATGCTAAATCATCAATCTTGCTTTCATGCACATTTAAAGACAAACATCTAGAAATCTTTAGAGAGGACATATATTATATCGCTCAGAGATATTATGGAGAAATATCATTTCAAAATGTTAATTAACTACTGCACTATGCTAATAATGTAACGTAACTGGGAGCAGGACTCACCGGAGGTGGCAAACCTTCTACTGTTTTCTTCCCAGGAGGCACATCAGACACAGGCCTCTTCTTGAAGTCTTTTTTAGTCTTCTGCTTGGCCTGGCCGCTCAGGTCTCCCTCAGAGACCGAGGGCATAATCCTGGGCTGGCGTAAGTCGGACCGCATGTACAGAGGCTCACCCTCCTGGATCAGGTGGTGAACCTTGTAAGTCAAAGAGCTGGCTATAGAGGGGTCAAGAGAGGAGCCTATGGGATATGCTGGAGGCGGCTCTGTGGGAGTCTGTTGCTGAGGCGTCAGAGAAGAGAGAGATGTCAAGCTGTGGTGCTGTTGTGACGGCTGCTCAGGACCAGCTGCCGCTACTACATCCTGAGAGAGTGGAGTGTGACGTCCGCTGTCGTCCTCAAACTCCTCTTCTTCGCCGCTACTGTGAACCAGCATGGTGGCATCTGAAAGGGACTTTTTGTGTCCGTACTGCACGTCCTCCTTTATGCCACCCCTGTCCGCTGTCTTTGTACGTTCCAAAAACACGTTGAGCTGAGAGCCCTGAGAGCGGCCGCCGCGCAGCACCGGAGGGGGCGTGGCAGCTTCAGCCGCTGAAGAAGACACGGTCCGCTCTTTGACCCGCATCCCCTCGAAACTGTGTGCTAATCCGGCGATCTCAATGGAGTTCCGCTTCTGAGCGTGGTATGGGTGTCTCTGTGGGGGTCCGTAGTAAAGAGGCTCTGACACTTCCTGTAAAGAGTGGGCGACAGGCAGGCTGTCCTCTTGGAAAGTCTGGACAGAGTGATGCACACGCCTCGTGATGATCAAGTCTGGGTTGCTGCTGCTGACATACAGGTGACGCGACAGGTCAGGTGTGCTGTTGGCAGGCCGAGGGTGGGCGTATGGGTAGGGTGGAGGTGGTCGGTACACGTGTGTTCTCATGATGTTAGGGGCTGGATACTCCTGTGCCTGTTGTAACTGGACGTTAGTGAGCTCCGGGACACTAACGGCCCCCACTACGGGCCTCCTCTCTGTAGGGTAGGGGTATGGAGAGGGGCTGTGGAAGCTGGAGCCGAGATGGAAGGGATAGTGATAGTGTTGGGCTGCTCCGCCATGCTCCCCCCTGATCTCTGGCTGGCTGTAAACTAGAGGGTCTGGTCTGCTGTAGGCGTACGAGTTTCCAATGTTCAGGTTCCTCATGGAGTGGCTCTGCCGGTGCTCTTGAGACAAAAGCATCCCTCCTCCTGCTCCCCGGTTCTGCTGACGCATCACCGTCTCATAATCCGGAGTGGCGCGGTAGGAGGGTGGGATGAGAGCGCTGTGGCGATGCGAGGGGACATAATCCGGCCTGGTGATGTCACTAGTGATAGAGGGGTTGGAGGACATGGGCGAGGGCTGATGGTAGTGCTGGGGATTGGTTAGAGAGCTGGTGCTGTGGGCGCTGTAAACACTGCCGTTACGTAAACGCCCTCCGCTGCCGTATTCCAGAGGAGAGCAGTCCAGGCTGGTCTGGGAGTGGTAGTAATAACCGTTCTGACTGTTCATGTACAGGTTGTCTGTGGGAGAGCAAATTAAAAAGACATCCTAAAATGAGCAATGGATTGTAATTACAAAACAATGCAACATTAAAATTCAGCTGAAGACAAAGAAAAATTGCATCATGTAATAACTTCAAAATTCAAATGTTATTCCATGCACTCATTTTCAGGCTCCTAGTTGCAAGCCACTCTCTATATAACAGTTACCTTGTGATGATGTGTAAGGCTCTGTGAAATGACCATTGTAGTGCATCTGTGGAGGGGGCATCATGTAGGCCTGAGGCTTTGGCTGTAAAGCAACAAGGGGGAATCAGTTACGGCTCATATGATCCAAAACACTGTCCGAGAGCAAAGAATTAAATATAGCTGTGTGGTGATGCACCCCTGGATAATGATGTTAATATACATCATGTGATGCAATACAAGCCAGGAAATCATCAGGGAATTATGCAAGCACAGAAAATGTGAAAAGTGAAAAAATGAGTGAGCACGGGCATTACCAGAGATATTCTAGTAGAGGATCTTCGTCTGACTGGGTTGACGACTGGCTGGGTTTGGCTGGTGGGAAAAGAAACGTTGGTCAGAAAACGTTGACCTAACCCATTAGTGCTACTACTAACAATGCTTCTTCCAATACCTTACTTTGCCCTTTTGTCATTTAGCTTTGAGAAAGCACACACAGCAAAGTGCAGATTTCTCCAGTACACCATGCAACATTTCTGCTAAAGCACACCAGCAAGCACGGTGTAATGGAGAAGGGTTGTGCGATGTGTTTTTAATTTTGATTGACTTACATTTAACAAAACACAGTAAGCTTCTCCATGTTACATCTTGTCTTAAAGGAACAGTGTGTAGGATCTGGCGGTATCTAGCGGTGAGGTTGCAGATTATAACTTCTCCTATGTGCCAAGCGTGTATGAGGGCTACGGTGGCTGATGAGAAAACACAGATGGCCCTCTCTAGAGCCAGTTTTTGTAAGAGTAGAGTGCTTAGAGCGTGTGTGAGTGTAAGTGGGAAGTGAGTGGTGAAGCAAGAGAGAGAGAGCGACGGCGACGGGAGCGAGTAACGTTATCGACTACAGCCGAAGTAGGAAAAATTAACAGTGTTTGGTTTGTCCGTTCTGGGCTACTGTAGAAACATGGTGGTGCAACATGGCGGACTCCGTTGAGAGTCTCCGCTCCCTATGCAGATATAAATGGCTTGTTCTAAAGTAACGAAAACACAAGGTGATCACACTAAATAAAACATACTTATTAATATTATATTCCATTTATGCTAATAGATCCCCCTAATTGCTACACACTGTTCCTTTAACACATGGAGCCAAACAAAAACTAAATAAAACTTAACTACTTCTAAAATAAGAACATTTTGATCTGGAAATGAATGAAAATGACTTACTGCAACAGATACTGAACATTTAAAATTATTTCATTTCAGTGATTATGATCCTCTTTAACTTCATCAAAACAGAAGCTATTCTTTCTATGGTCAAATCACACACAACAATAAATAATAAACCAAATATATTATTTCCTTTTACATGGGTGAAAAGTCACTACATGCTTCACAACCCACGGCCCATTTCATATATACAGTAGAGAGTCTGTTCGCTGTGGCACAGTTGGCAAAAGCAACCAGGAAGGGATGGGTGTTGGCACCTGCTTGATAACCACACTGTAGGCGGTGGCTGATAGTGTTGCTCACCCCTTATTAGAAGGCAGAGAGGGACGAGAGAGCATTGGAAAGCGAGGAAAGGATAGAGTGAGAAGGGACTTCTGGGAGCCCTCAGAAGGCAGGGGGTCACACTCCTCTCTGAAGAGAGAGGAGGACAGGAGGATAGAGGTGAGGCTACACCAAAGAGGAGACACATGCACAAGACGACAAGGAACAAAGAGACAGGAACTAGGCTAGACATGTAAAAAAAAAAAAAAAAATACTTACAGGCTACTCTTGTTAATCTTATAAAACTTGAGTCTGGCCAGACACATCCGGCACACGTATTTGGAGGTTTCCATGTCTTCCTACAAACAAAAAGCAGAAAAATCATTAGATGCTGAGGCAATTAATACAGAGGTGGCGTTTGCTTAGTTATCTCGAAGCCATTCCTGTGTGTGTCCTTAAATACTTCTACATTGAGTTTCGGCTAATGGCATGTGACTTTATGACCTACACAGGCGCAACATATCCAAACCACCCCAGTGACAGCCACACCCATTGAAAAAACATAGGTGCATTGTTCAGACTGGCTGATGGTAAGCTCCGGGACGACGGCAATTTCTAATTTTGCTAAATCTAATTAGAGGCTGAAATGTCCCAGGGGATGGGTAGAGAAGAGACGGTGCAACGGGCAGCAGAGACTTACGGTCTGGAACTGGACACTCTCCTCTCTGTTGGCGAGCTCCAGGACAAAGAAGGACCTGTTGTGACTCATGTTGTTAATTTCATTCCACCTACATAGCCAATTTAAGCAGAGAGAAAGAGGGGGGAAAAAAACACATGATGTCACGGCGGCCACAAAACCATGAAGCATTTTTAAAAGGGGCTGTGGCACTGCTTTAACAACGCGTAATAAAAAACTATACCCGTGGGAGTCAAAAAGGTATCTAGCACTCATAATGGTATGTACTGTAGATAGACACAGTTCAGCCAAGCTCAAGAATGTACACTTACTCACTAGACTGAGAAATAATGCTCCCACAGACCGTATCAGTTAATATCTACCTGACTCATTTCCTCTAGGGCCACATTCATGTCTAGAAAGCATTAAGGAACATCACAGGAGACAACCTCACCTAAAAAGAACTTTGAGCTGTGCCACAAAACTCAATCTATACTGACATACAATTACTGCTCAGTCACAATTTATCAGACAAAGCTCTTATATTCCGACATATATTTCAGGACTTTCAGGAATTGCTTTAATAATCAAAAAACTAAACTTACCTATATAAAAGAATCGGCCTGCCATTTTTATGCTTTACAAAGATGCCATCGAGGCAGGATCCCATGGAAACATCTGTGCCTGTACTGTCCTATTTTGATGAAAGGGGAGGATAAAGACCAGAACAGAGCAGTCAGCAGAACAGTCTTTTAGGTAAAAGAATCCAGACAGACAATACGCAGCTTATGAGTACAGATTCTAGTAAGATCAACGTCATGCTTCTTCTGCATTTGGATTGCAGGCTGGACCTCGTAAAACCTACCTTGGCTTGATAGCTTTCCTGGCCATAGCCTTCCATTTTCTCCACCTCCTGCATGTACAACATCTCTGCCTCTGGGGCTGACAAACCCCTGAAAAAGACAAGAACGGCAACAAAAACACAGTGATACAACCGTCAAAACTCACTGAACCTACATAAAACAACAAGACAGGAACACTAACAAGCAAAGCAATGCATAAACTTATGGTATAGTCATTCAAAAAAGTCATTGTGCAATTCAGTTTGATGGCTTATATGTGGCCTTGATGAGATTCTACATTAATCCAGATGATGACAGATAATAAAAAGGCAATTAGATTAGCGATAGATTGCCTAGACAGATGCAAAAGGACTGCGTTTGTCTGTTGATCCACACACAGAACAGGCCGACTGATGCCGAGAACACCTGCTGCTCACCTGAAGGACTGATAATGAAGAGCCACTTTCTGAGTGGCCTCTTCCAGCACTCGCTCATCCTGGATCCAGTCCTGCAAAGACAAGAGTTGGGATTGATACAATGCTGGTATTAAAACCCAAATGAACACAGGACAGCTGCAACATTTTTCATTTCACATGTTGACCGTAAAAAAACAAAATGCTTACAATAGGGAACAGCGCAAACTTCTGGAGGAACTCCTGGGAATCATATCGATTGAAGTCTCCAAAGTCAGCTGTGGACACAAAAAGACACAAAATGAGTTAAGGCATACTCTGCATGAAACTGCTCTCTGAATAAACTATTACATGTACATTTCTGCATTTAGTACAAGGCAAAATAAAGAATTGCTGATGTAATGCCTTTTGGAAAGCTGCAATGCACGATGACAAGACAAACTAATTTTAGGAGAGGAGGGGCCCGTTTGTTAAGAACGGGAATTGCTTCAGCGTCTGACAATGTAGAGATCCAAAACTGTTACCAGCTTCAGGCTGCCTGCTGGCAACATTCACAACTATGTTGGGTATCCCAGGCATCAGCACTGCTCAAAAGCTACAACTGCCCTTCACACCAAAATATCCTAGCCAGGGAGAGAAAATAGGAACAGCACATTTACAGCACAAATGCAAAGTTTGCATGGCAACTCATGGGAACTTGCAATATGATTCTTAGGGCTTTTCTTCAAATGCACACATTGCAGCATGCTGTCATTTGAACATGGCTGCAGCAGTAAGTGATCTCAGCGGCTCTGCTATGCTAACACCCAGCCCAGTAAGTTGCAGTGCCTGATATAACTTTGCCAGCAGCGTTTGAGATTCTTCTGGCTGGGCAGAAGTTGGAGGACGAGTTCACATTCACACACAAACACACCCCTGACAAATTTAACAGGCTAATTTAGGGTTTAATGGTGCTTGTTAAGTGCTGTATATTACAAGAATCATGAAAATGTTCTTATAAACCCTCGGATAAGTGAGTGAACAGAGGTTTGAAAAACTACTGTAAGCCGCAGACACAAGATCAAAACGAAATGTGGTTCGCAACTGTGTTCTGGATGCAAAAACAATTTTTCTCCTGCAGTGATGGAGATTAAAAGGTAACTGTTTGAGATTCACTATTGGAGTTTACTATAACCCTAACTCTGTCAAACTTGCAGGGTTTGGAAAAAAAACATAACTGGCACAAGCCTCCTGTCCAGAAAACATTGAAAATAATTCTAATGCTTGCAGTACAACAATTTTGTAGATATGGGGGGAAGTTTTGTATTTTAGCAGCCGATATCATGATTTATGGACAATTGCTGTGTAATTGCACCAGTAATTACTTTTCCTGGGACTTTAAGATGTCACTTCAATCAGATTTATGCCAAGAAACACCATGCTTTTCAAACTGATTGACTGTTTTTGTTGCTAGTATGGTACATCCATATTACCTTGCACTGCCAGGCTAGCTAAACGAATAGCTTGTTCTAGTGAGCATGAGATCCTGCCCTCCAGAACATCCTTCTTCAGTTGTAGGTAATACTGATATCTGTGGAGAAAGAGAGGGTTACTTATGAGTGGAGAATAGACAAGCAGCCAACAACCAAATATGACAACTTCATTCAGGTTTGCAGAAACAGCTGAAAAGTCATCACAGAGCAAACCTTCTCAAACGCAGCTGTATTAAAATAGGACATATTTAAACGATTAATAATTAATCTCTGCTTGGAATTAAAGTGGCAGTAGGCAGTATATTTTTGCCATCATTGGGCAAAGGTTCCATAATAACCTTTCAGCATATTGTAATTGAAGTGTTCTGAGAGAAAACTAAACTTCTGCTCCTCCTCATGGCTCTGTTTTTTGGCTTTAAAAAATCTATTTTTTAAAATCTAATTTTTCCTATTGGCTGTGCTCCGGTCATGTGACCGGTACTTGGCGTTCCTTCAAGACATCTCATCATGGCCGCTGGGTCGCAAACTTTCTCATTTTACAGCTAAACAGTACCCTTCAAGATGATTCTGAAAACATTTGAGGTGAGAAATAGGCATTAATGTAACATAATATTGATTCATATTTGATCATCGGGGTCTAGTTTGACCATTTGGTCTGAGTTCGCGAGTGATTGACAGCCGGCTATCATAGACAGCAGATGGACAGCAGACCTCAGATCAGCTCTGACTGCTTTTTTTCCTGCGGTCTGTGAAATCCTGCAGATGCCATTAGGAGCACTGGAGGACACAGAGGCACATGATTTTTTTTCAGATTACAGAGCTATAGCGACCGTTTTATAATAATATCTTTTTCTAATCATATTTGCTCCAATCTCACCTACTTCAGCTTTAAATTTTAAAAGAGATGGATGGGGAGAGGTCAGAAGACATCACTATAAACTGGCATCTGGGTCAGGGGCTAAAAACAAACACTTGGTTGCACTAAACTTTGCTTGGCACTCATTTCATAACAAAAATGTATAACCTTTTGACTGCTATTTCTGGAGATCAATAGTCACTAAGCTAATAAGCTTTGACAAGACACCTCATGTCACTAATGGAACATCACCTTGTGATCTCCTGTTGCAGCTGGGTGACACTGGGTATGTAAAACACGACTCCAAAGTAAACGGTGGGCTCCAGCCCGTACTTGTCCAGCTGCTTTTTCAGCGGCTTCTCCAAGTCGATCCATCTCTGCTGGTTCTGCTTGTTGAAGTACCACAGGCTGAAGTATGTTATCTAACAAGCAAAGAAAGCAAGCACAAACACATTACACCCAAACCACGCTGTGATCCAGGAAACTCTAAGACAACTTGTATATCTTGCAACAACAATTTAGGTTTTTATTATCTGTCGTAAACTAGAAGGAATGCACACTTACCAAAAGATATATTACATATTAAACTTTAACAATATTGTGTGACTGCTTGAGATCAGTATTTGCAGGTCTTCTCCTAATCTACATAACATTCAAAACATATGTAGACCTGAAAACTCAATCATTACAAACTTCTCTAGATTTATAGGCTGTTGACACTCCCTGTTCAGTCTTGTGACTGCCTAAACATCTCACAATGAACACTGGTAAGAGAAGTAACCTCTAGGCTTGCTGTTTATTTAAGACAATTTAGCTGAAAGAGGCCTATTGTGATTTGATTTGCAGCCACACTCAAACCACAACCAGAAAAAAACTGTTTTTTATGTTATAATCAGGTGAAATAATAATGACCTGGAGCAGAGAAATAACAACACATCATAAGACAGAAATTAGGACATCTAATTTCTTTGAAGGTTGCCTGTAGTACAGTGCAGCGGTTAGCAGTGGTTGAGGTGTGACAGTGAACTTTGGTTGTTTGATCACTGAAAACAAATATCAGTACTAGTCTTAGTAAAAAAAAAATCTCATTCCTAAATCAATTATCCTGCATAACCTTTCTACCACAGACTGACTGAGGACCACATGATTGCACGAACAACCTCTGTGACATCAAAAGCAAACAATACGGTTATCACCCTATGCATACAAGAAAAAAAACTGTTAACGAGGGTGGAGGCCTGTCAGTAGCAAATGAAGCCTTGCTACATTATGCAGCAAAATAACAGTTCAGACTAGGTCAGATCGCCTTTATATTCAGCGCTTTTTACCGTTGATTTGCGGTGCAACTGGAAATGACAGCATCTCTTTCAGCTCATGACCAACAGGTGGTTTTCACTGTGTGACCATAGTGACCAAATGCAGTCATGAAGCTCAGTGCATTATTCAACCCTGACTCACTGAACTACTTCTCTTGACCATGTTGTCAATGCTCTGTGAGAGCTGGCACTTCTGTTTGAATGCGAATGTCAAAACATGCATAATATGTTTGATAATCTGTGTCTGAGTTGGTTACATACATGTAATTATTAGGGCTGTCAAAGTTAACGCGATAATAACGCAAAATCGAGGCTAAATAACGCTCCAAACTTGCTTGAAAAACTGTCGTGGCCATTTTCAAAAGGGGTCACTTAACTTCTGACCACAAGATATGTGAATGAAAATGTGTTCTACGGGTACCCACGAGTTTCCCCTTTACAGACATGCCCACTTTATATTAAACACATACAGTTTGGGGCAAGTCATAGTCATTGTTATGATTTGAGCATATTTTTTTTTATGTTAAATGCAGTACCTGTGAGGATTTCTGGACAATAATTGTCATTGTTTTGTGTTGTTAATTGATTTCCTATAATAAAGCAGCATATTTGTCCACTCCCATGTTGATAAGAGTATTAAATACTTGACAAATCTCCCTTTAAGGTACATTTTGTACAGATAAAAAATGGGCAATTAATTAGAAATTACTCATGGACAATCATGCGATTAAATCACAATTAAATATTTTAATCGATTGACAGTCCTAGTAGTAATTAATGTAGAGAATGCAATTGACACATTCCTAAATCATGTCATAAACAATGATGAACTGGTTATTTCAGTGTCTTTTGTCCTGCTAATAGTTCCTTAAATAAGAATGTGACCAAAAGACAAACTTGTCCTTGTGGTGAGTTAAAAAAAAAAGTCTATAAAGAGAGAACAATCAGCACTTGTATTGCATGAAAAACACATACATACCTCTCTTAACTCAAGTCTCTGAGCAACTGCCTCCAAACATTCCTGCCCAGTGCTCTCCACTGAAAGTGTAAACTCAACAAACTCTCCATTGAGCTGCTGAATCCGAGTGACAAGACAGCTCTTGCTTGAAACTGTATACCTTCGAGTCCTTTTGAGTTTTAAGCCAAATGGCAAGGGCATGTTTTCACACTTTCAAGAGAGGGTGGTCTTCACTTCAGTCCAGGGAAACTATCCTCCTTGCTGTGTCCCTCTGAATGTTACAAGTCATGAGGTTCATCATCAACAGACAGATCTGGAGGAAAAAAACACAAGGAAACCTCTTAATACATCTTCAAAACACCACAACTCACAAGAAAGGCTAGTGTATAATCGCAAACTTGGAAAAGGGGGGGATGCAATTTTCATTTCATTTAAAAATTTATTTCAAACATGTAGAATACAAAAAAATTAAATAAGAAATAAAGAAAAAAGAATGATCATACCAACAAGTGGACAGTCAGAAACAAGTAGTATTTACATGCAATGAAAAGCATAAGAAAAATAAATTGTCAACACTTGATGCCTTGATTTACATATTCACTTCTCCATAAGTAAATTATTAATTATTAACCAGCTTCCTTATTGAGTCATACATATACTCTCATTAAATGTTCCTAAATTTGTTTAACTAAAATTATTATTATTTATAATTATTCTCACTATAATTATTACCTTTAATCTGTGTCATACAGAAATATAAATTAATTACTGATATAATTATCCTTTATCAAAATATAAATTTGTTATCAATCCAGAATACCAATTCATTACTTATAATATAACTTAATTACAATACCAATTCAATACTTTCATATTTATCTTAATCATATTGACTATCACAACTTTAGTCACTAAACAATATGTTAGGATACTTTTATATAATCTTCACACCCAGTCTGTCTCCCTGAGACCAGACAAACAAGACTTAATCTTTAAGTAATCCTCTTAAATGCTGCATTTTGCTTTAAATTAACTTGCTACCAAAGTGTTACCATTTCTCTAAAAGTTAACACTGAGAGAAAAAAAATAAAAGCAAATATATATACTTTGCAGCATTTTGTAGAAGGCTATTTGACCTGTGTAATAAACATTGTTTATAATACAGTTTTAAGCTATTTAAAGAGTTTAGATTAATCCCTTTCCAGTGAATAGTCTGATCCCAAACACTGACAAGAGCTACCTGATTCAAAACGCAGCTAGTTAACTTCACTACATCCATTTATTACACTTTATCTACGTTATAACTTCACTAAACACAGCGTTGCTTAACTTCAAAGAAGTTTGTTCACAATATTTGACACTAACTAGCTACTTTTCATTGCTACCTTTAATACATCCTTAACTTTAAACCGTTCAACTAGCGTTAAATTAGCTTAGCATATGTTCCAGCAAGTAGACGGCCCCCGTTGGGAAGCTGACGTCGCCGGTAAACATTTTGGGAAAAAAAAACGTTACCGTTAAACCCCCCAGATGCTTTGATTAGTAGTCCAACTAGGATTCCGTCCTGAGGTTATTCCGCCACATCAAAATCAATGGTTTACTCCACGTTTGAGATATTTATCGGATATTATAGAGGCAACTCATGAGTCTAGTAGTTTGTTTGTGGATCAAAACTAACGTAGCAGCTCCATGCCTCTTGGTTCTAGTGATGTGTCGGTCACGAACGAGCCGGTTCAAAGAGCCGGCTCTTTTAAGTGAACGTAAGAGCTTTTTTTTTTTTTTTTTATTAAAGGAACTGTTTGTAAGAATCAGAAATGCTTGTTAACAGTGACACCTGTGGCTGTTAAGTCAATGAAAGTCAGCGTCGGGTTCGCGCTTGCTCGTTCTACATAGACATGAACGAGCATCGCTCAAAACAGTGAGGCGACACACGTCAGCTAAAACCACAATATCACTCTATATTTCAGCTGCTTGGCAGTAATGTTAGCTGACCAGACGAAGGTCTCTCCATGAATCACTGCTGATCCTAGTGTTGGCTTTTCCTGCTTCAGCCTCCCGACCGCAGCCGAAGGGAGACACTGGCACCCGGTCGGAGACGATAACGTAACTCGTTGGGGAGCTCCGCCACTTCACAAGACACGGGAAACCTCTGTTGGTCTGGAGGAGCTGCAGCTGTTATTTCTGCACAAACGTCCACTGTGCATTCACTAGATATTCTCAGAGCTAAACTAACTCTTCTGCAGTGTGTAGTGTGCACGCATGTACGTGAGGTGGAGCGAGAATGAGCGAGAACGAGCGCGGTGTGTGAATGAAGGCAGGCAGGCAGAGGAGCAGAGTTCAGCAGAGACTCCGGTCCTGGAGACCAAAGCTACGGTCTCCCCTGCGTACTACGACCGCGGCAAACACTGTTTACAAGACGGGCTTCACTAGATATAACTTTGGGGTTTTGGTGCTTCCGTGTAGTTTGTGTTGGAGTCTGAGTCACAGCGTAGCCACATGCAAACGCATATACGAGCGCGCATGGGAAACCGACCCGGTAGATTTATACGTGTAAGAAGTTACAAACAGTCCCTTTAATTCAAGGCAGAATGATAGGACAATCTTCTACGCGCCACGGGCACTCCATGCACTGACTGTTACTGAATGTTGTGTTAATGATGTCCCTGTAACCAATCAGGTGATGACAGACAAGGATCATACCATCAAGCGGGGAGGGGCGGGGAGGGGCGGCGAGCTGAAGGTCTACAGGTGCAGAGCAGGAGGGAGAGGAGGAGAGAAAGAGAGAGAGAGGAGTGCGGTGCGCGAATAGCAGACAAGATGATAACAGTTGGAAACGAAGCAGCATGTTAAATTTTGGTATTCTGGAAAATTATCAGGTTTAGTATAATTAAATTGAATAATTTAAGTGATATATGTGCACACATACTAATTAAAAGGTCAAAACAGCTAAAGCTAAATTTGTCTGGAATTAAAAAAGGCAGAAATGGTAAAATGAAGAGCCGTTTGGGAGTCGAAAGAACCGGCTCTTCTTGGTGAGCTCAGCCAAATGATCTGTCTCACTAAAGAGAGCCGGAATTCCCATCAATAGTTCACTCAAGTTCCAAGCGTTGTTTCGCTTCCTGGGATTGGAAGAGCAACAAGCGTATTCCTATCTACATCCGCGGCGGCTCTGTATATATAGCTCTTATAACTGTGCTTCAGTGCTTGACAAATCTGCTGAATAACATTGGAATATACTCAGACTTTTCAATAATTGCATAAAAATATATGGTTTACGGGTATTTTTGTGTGGGCAGACGCTTCCGAAATGCATTGTAGTGCCTCCGTGGCGGAGGGATACACGGGCAGGTTTTCAGAGCCATGACATCAGACAGCTGGAATGTCGAGCGGTGAAAATGCCAGAAATGGGACAGCTGGCCTGCTGCTGCTGGTGCTGCTGACCTCTCTGTTTACCTTTTTACATCGACTGACAGCTGTAATCGCAAACACAGAATTTTTTGACAACTTTGTTCAGATTTGCAGAAACAGATGAAAAGTGAAATATTTTTTTTAATTTATTTCCACATATATAAAACTGTGGTGTTCAAAAAACACTTATCTTTCTCATACTTACTCATACTGATGCTGTAAGACATGTTTGAATGTTTATGTGTGTGTCTATAGGTGCTGAAACTGCTCCAAAGATTGTGGAAATTACAGTTTGAACGATGCATCTTCACCCTTCACATAACCTCTGTCAGCAAACCAATGCACACATCATCATCATCATCATCTCGATTGTTACAGAGTCACGCTATAGGGTATGGTCTACTGTATATTCATCATTATAGATGCTTTCTGGCACTTCTGGAAGATTTGCACTGTTGTTGCTGCTGGTTGCAGGTTGAATAATAAACCAGTTTCTAATATAGTCTTAATTATCAGATGCCGGCATACAAGAATCAGAATAGAAAATTTATTGCAATTGTAAAGACACTTTCTGGTGACGGTCAACTTCTAGTCGCTACATCTCAGAGGCATAATGTCAAGTCAAACACACTGAAAAATGTATACGTTTCTTTACAACAAAAGTGTTTTTTTTCTAGTAATCTGAAAATGAAAACACTCTGCAAACCACTCAAACTAGAGGACGCCACTAATTCCACACATCTGACATCAGTGGGGTGCTATGGACTATCCTTTGCAAATGTGCTTATCATACTAGTTACTATGGGGCAATAGTTCACTACGGGCAGCATTACAATATCCCAAATGAGATATTCAAGTCTCTGGTGTGCTCACAAAACCCTGTTTGCTTATGTGAAAATTTCATTGTGCTTTTGTAAAAACATTTTAAAAAGCAGGATAAAACTACAACACCATAACAGTGGGGCTTTTAAAACATGGAAAGCAACCAGTGTTAAAACACATTTACAAAATTATACTTTCAAAAAATTTCAGGCTACATTTCACTCTGGAAAAAAAACACTCACTTGGTAACAAAAATATTAAAGGACATTCAATTCCTGCAGTAAAACTCAGAACTCATCATCACTGATGGAGGCGACTTTGTTTGCATGTTGCTCAGTGGCAGTCTCCACATTGTTGGACACGTAAAGCGACTCTGACAAATGTGTCCCCAGATCGTCGAGCTCTTTAGAATGTCCATCGTAACTGACTTCAGCTTGGTCTTGATGACATTCTTTGTCACTGGTTATAGTGGTGTATTCCTGGTTTTCATTGCTGACTTCTTTGTCCGTCTCAGCTGTGACTACCTGATTTTTATGGTCCCCTTCACCCATTCTTGTAATATCAGAAAAATGCTCACTGAGCCAAGGAGAGCTAACGCCCCTCTCCCGATTGTCTTCCTCTCCGTCCTTTTCATTTGTTTTAGTTGGAGAGGCAGCGGTCGTTTCAGGAGAGCGTAAGGGTGTAGACACAAATAGGGGATCAGTATAATCTGACGAATCACAGTATCTAATAGGTGACGCATAAGGGAACAGGTAATTGTCCTTTTTGGTCTTAACTTGTTTACCCCTGGATTCCAGATGTGGTAGGAATGAATCGAGCAGATGACCCTCTTTTTTTTTGAGCTCTGTACTGGATGTGGATGTGTTGGTTGGCTCTTCAAAATCTTTACGCAGTACTTCCAGAAGGTGGCGCATTTTACCCTAAAAACAAACAATGCAATCGGATGCATGAGAAGAAATTGAAGAGGTCTACTGTAATACAAAATGTGCCCCCTTGACAACCTTTAACCCTAACACTTAAACAAGAACTTGCTTAACATATTTGGTATTCTGCATGAAGTTCTATACTCACCACATCGAGCTGATGCCGATTCATGTCGATATGGCGCTTTATCACCCGGTCTAGGAACCTTGCAGAGGACATAGACACAGACAATGACTCTGGAGGTAGTAACACACACTAGCCACTGTTTAACACTCATTATGAGAGACGTATCGCTATTAACAAAGTGGCATCCAGGCTGCACATGTGCTGTAAATATCTGTGAGCTAACATAAGGCATAAACAGTAGTCTTTGTAATTCATAGAAAATAGTCACAGAAAAAATGACAAACCTGTCAGAGATGTGCCCCCTTGACAATATATCCTCTGTTACAGCTGAAATGAACTCGAGGTACATTAATTCTTCTTCCCTGTTGATCAACAGTAAAGATATTATTTTAGATGGTACTTAAGATTCACAGGAGCATCATACCGTCAAATCGTTATAGATATAGCAATAGCTTTCTACTATATACATTGAAAGCTGCATAAGGATTATTAGACATTATCAAAGAGAACTTACTCTGCAGATACACTCCTCATACAGGGAGATTTCCCACCTTCTGGTGAGACCCTAAAACAGGAGATTCAAATTTATCTAAAACATCACACAGGAAATTATGCTTATTATGCAACGTAGTATTTCCACTTCATGATTTTACCTGGATAAGGAGTCAAAGAAATCCTGGTCTCTGCTCTTGTTTGCTTGACTCTGATGTCTAGATGCTGAGCGATATGTGCTATTGAATTCATCTTCAGACCACTCATGCTCTGTATTAGATCCCTGTAAAACAACAGGACGGTGAAATGAGGAGGCATATTCAATATTGTCAAGGCTGTCTGGTGATCAAATGCTTAATGTGGCTGTAAACACTTCAGTTCTTTATGGTTTGAAGGGACAATAAACCACACAAGGACTACTGACATTGAGCAACAAATAATTATGCCCCTCTATTTTTCAGTCTTTACTTGGATACTGTGCCACAGAATGTCATCCGGTTTGGTCAGTGTGGGTAATACTGAACTTGTTGCATTCATCTTCACTGAAATATGCAATAACAGCTAAGGCGTGGATCGGTCTTTAGGCCTGGTATAAACTATATTGTATACAGTATATCTTAAGTGATTTTTGGGAGAGTGCAGTGCAAGCACCAAAACCATGATCATTTATTACCAATGATGTGAGAAAATACATTTGACACTGTATTGAACAATCAAATTAAATCCTCAAAATTACCTGAGATGGCTCATAAAATTCCGGTGTGCATTCCTTGGTTTTTGTGCTGCATAAAAAACGATAGAAATCAAGTTATTTTTGAACATATTAAAACACGTGTTGCACATGTTAAGAGAGTTGTTATATAAATAGATAAGTATAAGTAAATATAGTTGAGATATAAAGACATTTCTATTGAAAGATGTTTGCTAGGTACCTTCCATGATATGTCTCCTGTCGCATCAATCTTGAGTTGGTGCCTTCCTGAGTAGGTTTCCTCCATGGTGCTCTGTAGTAGCGATATTGTGACAAGTATGAACTCTTCTCTGATTTCAGTGTCTTAGGGGTGAACGGTTTGTCTTTGGTAAAGCGCTGTGAATGTTTCTGGAGCAGGTCTCCGCTGTACGTCTTCTGAACGGGGTCCTGGAAAGTCTTGAAGCAACTCTGATCTTCCAAAGCTCCCAGTGAACACGCCGACTGCTTTCTGCGTGCCTCCGGGCTATGGTACTTTCTTTCCGACGCTGGGCGAATGTGATGAGAATGGTTCTGGGAACCGACTTTCTGCAATGGATAAACAATCTCCTTGGCATGGAAGGAGGAGTTGAACCTCGGGCTGGAGACCGTGGAGCTCCTTGAGCAGAGGTAGGGGCTGTCATCATACTGCACAGATAATCTACTCTGAAAAGCAAACACGTTGCATTGAAATAACATGCTGTAGGCTTTGCTTTTAAAGCCTTTGAGCGCTTGTGATCATCAAGTTTTCTAGTAATGGCTTCTGCACAAGACACGTGTGCATCATATGAAGCAAGGAGAAGCACATTAGTGACTCTGGTCTTGATTTCTTACCGGGGCTGAGGAGCAGGAGGCTCTGCTATTCCTCTGTGAGAGAGAGTGGGCTGACTGAGGACGACCCCCTTTCCTCAACCGCTCCTGTCTGATCTGATCATTGTCTGTAAACAATGAAGAACAATGAAGCAATAAAGAAGTCAATAGATACAGGAAATAGTCTATAATAGGCAGACTATGGGAGGGTCAAGAGAGCAAATGTAATAGCACAGGCTTAAGAAGAGAGCATTACTGTTGCCATTAAAGATGAGGATGAGTTGCATCCTGTACTCATATGGGATGAGTTGCATTATTGCTTACTGAGGTTACTGTTAGTGCAGTAATTGGCCTCTGCCTGTATTATGATTCATGGAACAACTGAACGGTGGTGCAAAGTGGTGAGTTCAAATAGAAAACGTTGATTCTGATTACCACGGAGACATCAATACCTGACTGTTAGTGGTTACATTTAGACAGCATCTAAACTATTATGCTATTAAAAAACACTGTGGGTGTGCTAAAATGAGAAATATATTAGCTATAGAAAATAAGCACAGAAATGTAAGGTACAACCTCATTTCAACACGGAAAAAGTGTTTCCAGTTGAATTAATCATTTATTATTTGATACTTACACTTCACACTGTGTATCAAACTTTTGGGTACTGAGGCATCAATGGCAGCTGCGGAACAAGGCACAGATGTAAGGTCACAACAGATTATTAATCTGATTATTATGCAACAGAGACACGTGTTCTAACCACTTCGACACATAAGGATATTATAAATGCCGAGGCTGAATTAGTTTGGTCTACTTTAAGGATCATAATGCATCCCTGCCTTATAGCTCACCTTTAGCTGAGTAAACCTTTTTGTAATGAGACACCATGTGGTCTTTGACGATGGACTGTGTCAACTTGCTGGAGGAGCGAGGGCAGAAAGCTAAAAAAAAAAAGACAGAGAACATCATACACTATAAAATTAAGCTGGTATCTTATCTTACAAATGGCCAATACTCAGTTGACTTATCTCTCATTGTAATATTAGTGCATATTAATACTTACGGTTGCTTTTTAAAGTCTGACCTCTTGCACCAGGGCTGCACCCCATTCCAGATGATACACTCCCTAAAACCAACATATATACAGATGTATATCAACACTGATGACTGTTGACTCCCATAGTAATATAATAGGTTTATAAACTGACAAATTATCAATGACAGTTTTAATAAATGCTTAAATATTTTTGTAAACTGAATATCTTCTAGATTTTTTTATGTTGGTCAGATATACATGCAATTTCAAGACTCACTTTATGCTTTGTGTCATTACATACAACATTTATTGACTAAACAAGTAAAAATATTTTCTTTAAATATCGTTTGAGTAATTATATGAGTATCATTACATTGACTTATTATAGAAACTAATCTTGCAGTCCTTTAATCAGGGTAATATCTAGTGTTTATGCATTTATGTTCCAGCTCTAGTATGTTATTATTAGTATAGTATGTAATTATTTTATTTATATATATACTTTATTTTTTCCCTTTTTTCAAGGTTGTTTTCATATATGCAATTTACTGTTCGTAATTACAATAGTTTATAAATCAATTTTTAGTGGATGAGCTTATAGACAAACTCATTAAGTACACTAGAGAAAACAACTTCAACATTCAAAATTGAAATAAAACTAAGAAAAGAAATAATAACAATAATAATAATAATGATAAAAAGAAAGAATAGAGTTAAAAAAACAAGACAAACAAAAAAAACACACATAACAAAACAAACAAACAATAATAATACAAAAATACGAGAGTAATTATAAATTAAATCAACAAATAAGTTAATAGAAAATAAAAAGGTGGGGAGCGCAAATATATATTTTTTAGAGTAAGTTCAGGACAGATATTTTATCAACAAGTATGTGATGCAAACAATAAATAAATCAAAAAGTTTGTTTATGAGCAAAACATACTACTGGAGTATAAAGTTTACAGTGATTTGAGTTTATTCGTCTTTTTTTAATGTTAATATACTTGGTGTTTACAGTAATAAATGGTCATATGGTACAGTAAAAACGAATACCTTTGTGAAACTAAGGCATAATGTCGTCTTTATCATATTAATGTACCAAAATAAAGTAACCTACCCTTAGCTAGCATCGTGTTACAAGCTGTTGACATCACTGTCTTAGTTCTGGATAGCAAGTTGAAGTGTGATTAAAAGGCTGACCACTGTCTGCATAAACCTGAAGCCACATTAGTGAGTTTTATCTGCAGATAGCTGCCTAAGCACTATTTGATGCTGATTAACTAGCCAAACAGCTAGCTAATGCTTCCACTATTTACATACCTATTCTCGATTCCATGGTGATGTTATACTCATCGTATCCCATTTTCCTCACAGATATTCTCGGGCAGCGACGGCAAAGCTTGGATAAATCCAGGAACTACAGCTGTAAACATGTTTACCGCTGAAACGTAACGTATAAAAGGTAACAAACAGTCTGCTAGCTGTTAGCTTATAATAAGCAGATGAGCGGCGGAGCAAAGCTTCTCCGTCGCCATGCTGGTTGCTATGATTGCTTACGTCATCACGCTCATGCGTAAGGAATGTCACGCCCACAAGCCCTCCTCGTTTGAAAACACACACCTGCCACTTTTAATACATCCATGCTGCCACTTGCCACTTTTTATTTATTTGCACATATATAAAACTGCACAAAACAAATAACAAAAATGGAAGAAAGATCTAAACTAACATAATTTTAGAAATACAACAAAATGTGCAGAAAACCTAACCAAACAGTGGAGAACAATCCAATAAAACAATGAAATACATACAAAAGAAAACAGTACAGCAAAAAAAAGAAAATGTATCTAAACATATCAAAAGATAATTAGACATCATGAATTAAATGTGATGATAATTTCCTTTTAAAGGCCTATTTAACCCAGAATTCAATACAAATCTAATACATGAATAATTATCTAAATTATTTGTCATGCAATAAATGTTTAGCTTTATTTTAATCCCACTGGCAACAGCACATGTCTACTAAAGACAGCAGAAAGAAAAGTAGACAAAATTACTAATATCCCCCCATGTGTTTCAATATTGTGATATTTTAAGATTCAAGATTCAAGATGTTTATTGTCACGCCGGTTATACAAGTACAATCGTGTGAAATGCATTTTGCTGGGACGCCCCATTAAAAATAATAAGTTATATTACAATTATAAAAGGAAATACTTTGTACAAGGCATTTTAAGAACATATACATATCAGGAAGTATGAATGTACATATACAGTATAAGAAATACTTTGTACAAGGCATATTAAGAACATATACAGTATAAGATACATGATTGAGGTATTGCACATGTTTATTGCCCTTTTTGTGTGAGAAGGTGTCGTATGAATTTTCTATTTAAAAGTCTGATGGCCTGGGGGTAAAAACTGTTCCTCAGTCTGCTGGTGAGAGTCCTGGGGGTCCTGTATCTTCTACCAGAGGGCAGGAGGGAGAACAGGTTGTTGTGGGTGTGTGTGTTGTCCTTAATGACCCTCAGGGACTTCCTGAGGCACCGCAACTAAGGTGTGGATGTGATATTTTTGGAGCCACTGTTTGAACGTTAGACAAACAGGGTGACGCAAGTGGAGCCAGTGTGAAAAGCCCATAAACTGCAGGAAAAAGCCAGCCTATATATTGCCCTCGCTGGTCATAAAACACAGTCTTGTGGCATGAATACTGGAGCCTCTGTGTCTGCCAATTAAGAGCAGGATTACACAGAAATGACTTTGCACCTGCACTGAATTTTATACAATTGTTTTCCTAATACTGTAGTGCAATTACATTTTTTACCAAACAGAGAGTAGCTAGAAATTCAGGACCCTTTGAAAGCAGATCTCAAGGGCCCTGAAACAGTAAAAATGTATTTATTATTACTTGTTCAGTGCCATCCATGGTCCCAGGGTCCTAAATCTCTACTGGCTGGTAGCCTATCTTGTTTATTAGCCTGCTGGTGTGCTGTTTTTAGGACATCCATCCATCCATCCATTCCTTATTTGCAAACGCTTATCCAAAACCAAAACCAGTAAAGTTACCTCATTTATAGAAAGTGGCAGTGTGATTAACTGACCAATGTGGGAAAACACAGTGTGCAACAAATATAAATACTGATTCAACTGAGTGCATCAACCACAATCTGTCAGCAGCATATTGTTAATTCCTGCCATGTTCCTTGTATTGTTTGATAGACCTTTTAACCCCTCACGTCATTTACCAACAAAGGATTGTGAATTACTTAATCGTGATGTGAAACAGACTCTTTGAACAGCATAGTTAGTCTTAAAATCAAGTCATGCTTAGTTTAGTTTTTCATTACCAGTTTTAAAAGTTACAAATTTATGTAAATGGCCTATTAATACCTCATGCTGCAATGAGTTCTCATGTTTTTAAACCTGTTGTAAAACCCAGTGGGCTTCTCCCTTTACAGGAGTAAAACAGGACTATAGCATATTTTCAATCGTGATGAGCTGAGAAAATCTTTATATGGCTTTGACAATGTATATGTCAAATTGATGTGGACACAAAATTACAGTTTGTATAATGCTCCTAAACATTTTGTGCTCCGAAACACTTTCATGTCATTTTGCTGTCAGAATAAATGCTGCTACACTAACCCTTGATTTTGTTCCTTTATTGTTCCCAAATTAATCAGATTCAAAGAGCTTTTTCACAGTTTCTCATAATGGGGAAAGCACAGGTGGAACTAATAACATTACTGATGGCTCTGCAATGCAGGAGGCCTAATTAACTGGATTAGTTACACTTGTGTTTCAAAGTCTCTGTTGTGAAAACAGACCTATTCAAGTTAGTTTTACTCCACATTTTCCCCCTGGATAACTGTTCTGTATGCTGAGTGTTTTCTTTTTTTTTTTTTTTCCAAAAATGTCTGATTGTTTTAGATTTCTTATGTGTTTTAACTTTCTAGGCAGCCATGAGTTTCTTTCTTTTTGTCATGGCTGGCCCTGTCATCTTCTCATTAAACCATCATTAAACCATTGATTTTATTCATATAATCAATTTTAAGTACTTTCTCTGCTTGATTTTCGTCTTTTTGAGTGTGTTTTTGGCAATTTTGTTTGTTAAAACTGATGTTGCATTGGCTAATGAAGATTGTATTGCAGTTACAGCACCATAACATTGACAAAAATAAAAGTAGCTTTCTCAAGCATGTTTCAGATCTTTGCAAGCGTATACTTTCACACAGTCAATGACTGGGAATCAATGGGATTAGGCAAGATAGAAAATAGGTAAAAATACATAATGTAAATAGGCTTGAATGGGTGGAAAAAACATGCAAAACCAAGAGTACGGCCCTTTATATTAATATAATGTAATAGTATTAATACATATATATATAAGATATTAATATATATTATATTATATTATATATATTAATATATATATATGTATATATATATTTATAAAGGACCGTTCTATTGGTTTTGCATGTTTTTTCCACCCATATATATATATAAATAAATATAAACTTGAAATCAGGCAACACTTGTTGGACATTTTCGCAACACAATCACAACAAAAGTGCAATATTTTGAGTTAGACTACACACATACCTATATGCCTATAGAGTTAATCTGATATATCCTGGTCTATTGCTCCCTAAAATGGTCATTCTCATCATCTGATTTAGTAAACTACATAAGGGTCTGAGGGGATGGAGATGGAGATGATGGAGGAGGTGACTTGTCTTTACTTCATAAATAATGCACTGTTTCCCATACATGCGAATGATGTAATGCTTTAAGTCCGCTGCTGATTTGGTGTAGTACATCTCTGCACCATGTGCTCCGTCGCCGGTTGCCAAACGATGAGAGGATAATCCTGTTTTTGGGGTGGATAAAAGCACAAAGAGTGAGTATTATAAAAAACGGATTATAAAAATGAATGAAAATAGCTGATTGCAAAGCTATAGAGGCGAATTTCCTCCATCTATAGTTAGAGTATAGAAGGCAGGTGGAGAGTGGAGCATCTTTGAGGGATGAAAAGGGAGGAGAGAGCATCCTTCCTTCTCCTCGTTGTTCTTGCTAAGTTGCTTTTTTTGGACCCACTCTGGCTGTGTTTGTGGACCCGGACCACTGTGTGTGAGTGTGAGACGTGATGTGGGTTGGTCTCCGGCTCAGTGAAAGGGTCTCAAGTAGCCTATCTCTCTCTCTGTCTCCAGTCAGACCAGCACCGCGCGTCCAAGCGAGGTGGAGACAAAAAGGAGGAGGAGGAGGTGGAGACAGCACAGAGGCAGACAATGCGGTTTACTCCTCCGTTCAATTTACACCCACATCCACAAAAAACATCATGTCTCGAAGATGTGGGAGAGAATTCCTCGTGATTTTGCTTATTTTTCTAATTTTTTTTATATAATCGGATTGGACAAAATTTTCCCCTGTGCGTTTTGATTGAGAACCAAAAAATAGAGATGAAATTTCCAATAGAGAACCCAAGGAAACAAGTTAACTGGGACCCAGAGCAAGGTTGGTGAATATTCTTATTGTCTTATAACTTTAGATGTGAAAATGTGTGATTTAATGTTACTCCTAATCTCAGCAGCAACATCTCATGGAGATATATATACCTGAGACACAATAAATCACACCAAGCAGGCTGCATTCACAGGCTTCTTTTGCACAATTTCTTATTCATTGTACTTGTTTTCTCTTATTCTATGTTTATATTCTGCTAAAAAAAAAAAAAAAAAAAAAAAAAAAAGGACCCTTAACATGAGACAAAGCGGTTGGGGGGTATTTCTTTATTCTCCATCCTCCTTGTGCTCAGTTGTGCGAGGAAACGCTGCTGGCACAGCGGAGCTTCAACCGCGTCAAGATGGCAACAATAATAACCAGCGTGAAACCGGAAAAGGTGTCAAAATAAAAGCATGGAAAGTTGTTGACTAAAAGAGTGCCAATGGAATGGGATTTTTTTCCATTGGCTATTGGTATTGTATTCGCTTTTCTGCACCGTTGTGACGAAAAGAGAGCTGAGTCGGAAGACAAAGCTCTCGATCTACCGGTCAATCTTCGTTCCTACTCTCACCTATGGTCATGAGGGTTGGGTCATTACCGAAAGAACGAGATTGCGGGTACAAGCGGCCGAAATGGGTTTCCTCAGGAGGGTGGCTGGCGTCTCCCTTAGAGATAGGGTGAGAAGCTCAGTCATCCGTGAGGGACTCGGAGGAGAGCCGCTGCTCCTTTGCGTTGAAAGGAGCCAACTGAGGTGGTTTGGGCATCTAGTGAGGATGCCCACTGGGTGCCTCCCTTGGGAGGTGTTCCAGGCACGACTAGCTGGGAGGAGACCACGGGGAAGACCCAGGACTAGGTGGAGAGATTATATCTCCACACTGGCCTGGGAACGCCTTGGGGCCACATTAACCAGTTCAGAGCTGGTTAATGTGGCCTGGGACAAGGGAAATCTTGGGTCCCCTGCTGCAGCTAATACCCCTCCACCCGACCCCGGATAAGTGGTTGAAAATGGATGGATGGCTTTTGGATTATTGCAGAAAATAAACTCTGTGGCAAACAAACATTTATGATACTTATACACGTTTTGTTTAGCAAGATAATCTTCACATAATGAACACCACTCCTATAATTTTTGAAGCGTAAAATGCAATAGTCAGAAGTAGAAAGCTATATGTTAGGCTAATAAACTACACCACGGTCACATGAACACAAGTATACACAAGACTGTAATGGTACGTGTCCACAGGGGCGTTTTTTTTTTTTATTGCTTCCCAGCATTGGATGCTTGATGGGCTGCCATTAGACACCTGATAGGAAACAATATGGCGGCTCGTTTGGAAACTTTCTTCTCTCATTTCATGAAAATAGTTCTCCGAAATGTGTTTCTGAAAACATTTTATAAAAGAAATAGGTAATGCAGTTGCTGAATCTGTCTTTATTTTGGATCGACAATGCTTAGTTTAAAAGTTTTTCCGGAGTTTCCAGAGGCGGCAAGTCGCGTCAGACACCCGTGATTTGCATAAAGTAGCCTTTATGCAAATGAGGAGCGGGCGACGTGACGGGTCCGTCTCTCGAATCGTGCCGCCATGCTACCAGAATGCATTGCACGGATGGTTACATAGACATTGAATGGGAAACGGGGAAAGGACGGAGCCTGTGGACACGTACCTTAATGGTGGACGAGTCGGCGTGATGACGTTCAGTAGTCTCATTTAGCCACTTGTTAGCAACCGCTTTTTTTAAGACACGCAAAGGCATCAAAATTCACGAATGGGGTACTTATTGGTGTATTATATGTCGTAGAACTAAACTGTAAAATCTCTTCAGCTTGTGTTAATCGCAGACCTTATTTCAGCCATCTACCTAAAAACCCATTCAATCAAACCATTGACTTCCAGACGAGGGAACCAGAAGTGCTAAAATGCTAACTCATTTCTGGGTTTTATGACTCATTCCTGCAGCACTCTATAGGAGTTGTCACATGAAATTCTCTGCATGAAGCTATACTTTCCAACTACCAAAAATGGGTTACTTTCATAGACGTGGCTGGTATCTCACGGTGGGTTATTACCAAATAATGCCACAGGAAATAGGATATGACTCTGTGCCTCATAATGCCAATCATTTTTAGGCCTACATATGGTTACAAAAATATGGGGATTTTGCTTGGTGTTCTTGAAATTAAATGTTCTAAAAAGGTTTTATTTTGAAATTATTTTTTGCCGGAAGTCTTTGGCCTTTTTATGGGATTCAGACTGGCTTGACACTTGATTTTGAGTCTCAGCTGGTGAGTTTAAATTAAAGCCTACAACCCGTGACAACCCAAAATATGCCCTCATGTTTATCATTACTAGCCTGCTAGTTTTCTATTTTGTTCATCAGTGGTTAAAAGGTGTATTTTTTACACACAATATGCAGCTGACATAATGAAATATTCACAAACCGAGTGTTTCCAGTGTCCCACCACAATTGTGCCACAATAAACAGTGAGGTAAATGGTTGATGCAACACTTTATTGCCATCATCAAAATCCTTTTTCTTCCATTTTTTTTTAATGTACCTGAGTTTCCTGTGAACATCTGCTCTGCTTTGCCCAGACATGTTTGAAACTGAGATTGAGGGCTGAGAGAGAGAGAGAGAGAGAGAGAGAGAAAGAGAGAGAGTGTATCAGATACTATCAGGTAAAAAGCACTGCTTTCCACTCAGGCCTTATTTAATTTGGAAAAATCAATACGAGGCAAATTCAGTGGGCTGAAAAGGATTTAGATGAATGCCACACAGCCTCAAAAATCTGAAATGCAAACCAAATTATGTTCATTCCAGTTTTTGCTTCTATAAAACTTAGATATACACATATATTATTTACTTATGATTTTATTATTTGTAGTTTTTTTTCTATCTTTTAGCTGTACTAAAGCCAATGAAATCCAGCTTTCTGAACCGCCCTAGAATGTATAGCTGCTGCTGCCAGGCTGCATAGAGCTGATTTATTCCATTTCACTCAAAATGAGATGAAAGGCAATTGATGCCTCAGTAACACTAGTTATAGGCTTAGTCCAATTTGCAATTAATGCACCCATTGATGTTCAACCGCATCCATCAACACGAAATACAGAAGATGACGTACGGTTATAATCTTTTTGCTGCCTTACCTCTCAGCCTTAATTTCCTAATTCATCTCATGTTCTAAAAATAACCAGACACCGCCCTAAAGGCATGTACTATAAATTGAAAGTGGCAGTTTTGCACCTTCCTAATCTTTTGACATCACTTTGCTAATATTGATCCACTCGTGATACCTACTCAGGCATTACCTAACAAGATTCATAGTTCCTGGATCAGCGAATGAGACTTCCTGGATGCCCTTGACTCATCAGGGCGGGATGTGTGCGTACATTTGACTTAGCATATCCCATAAGTAATCACATTCCAATGAACAAAAGAGTGCATCTCTCAAACAAATCCATTTGGTATTCCTACCTACGAGAGTTGCATGATTATAAACAACAGCCTCCACCCATGGCTCCGAGGCACGCCAAGCTCTCCTGATCTGAGAGAGACGGGGGCGTCGAGGGGTGAAGGCTGGAGCTCTGAATAGCTTATATCATGCTTTATACACATTAAAGGAATCTAAATTTGGCTGCCTCCTAGGTGCTTCTTGCCATTTGGTTGACCTGCTCCAGCGCCCATGCATTTATTATAAAACCCATCCAGGAGCCAATGACTGAAAGTGGCACTTATCCGTCCCTCTCTTACAGTCTATTAGAAAAATTGAATCCTGCTTCTTCTCAGCAAAAAAGGGTAACTCAATTTTCACCTCCACCTAGCAATACTGTAGGGGTTTAGTTGCAAATGGTGTGTCTGTTAATGTATGTAATGTTTTTTGTGTATGTACCTCCATGTAATATACATACAATAATTTGATTATTTACCCTGAGGCTCCATTTCACAGGAATATCAGGCGTTTATCACGCGTAGAACCCAAAAGAAATTCTCAGCATGTTAAGATGTAGGCCGGATAATAGGCCTTTTTGCTGATAGCTTTCAGTGTTTGCTTTGTGAAGAGCCATTTATTAACTCAGAGTAATAGAAGGAAATCACTTTCTAATGCATCATACAAGAGGCTATAGATTTTCAATGGCTGTAATGAGCTTGTGTTTATGTCCTTGTAAACTAGTGTTCAGTGTCCTTGTCCAGGTGCTGAGTCCAAACCCGTGCAGGGATTTCTGCTTCCCAAGGACTCCATTTTGAAATGATTTACTTTATTAAATTTAGTACAATATTTTGAGCCCTTCCTCAGGTACATAATCAATTTTGATACCTCTGAAGACCAAATTTGGGCTCGAAACACCGAAAAGTTGTCCTTGTGAAGTAGAAATCATTTATAAACGAGTGTCCCTTTGCTGTTATTGTATTTGACAAGCCACATGAGAAGCTTAAAGGTGGGATGAAATACTGTAATTAATCTCATTCCATGCATTGGTTATCACAGACCCGGACAAAAGAAAACACATAGGGATCTGTAAACATATCAACAGTGTGTAATCATTTCAAACTCACTTAAAAAGCCTCAAAAAATCACCTTCAAAACAACATCTCATCAGAAGAATTTCTTCTCAACGCTCAATCTGTCTTCACATTTCTTCGTATCCAGTCTGTAACAGATTCAGGGCCTTCAGCCAAGAACAGTCTGTTAATTTTCATTTGCCTAAAGCAGAAGATACAGAGTTGCTGTTTCTGTCTTAGTATCCTCCAACACAAAGTTAAACAAAACATAAATTAATGTCTTTCCTCTGACTCTTTCCTAGTGGCGGTCCAGACCAACTTGGTCCCTCCCAAAAAGGTCCAGCCTGGCATGGCGAAATCCAGTCTAGTCCAGGCCAGCGTGGCCACCATGCAGAACCCCATGGGCTGCGAACCTAAGGCCACTAACGGTCACTGTCCGCTCCCACGCCTGTCCATCTCCTCCCGCTCTGCCAGCGTGGTGGCCAGCATGGACGCCAGCAGCTGTGACGGCGTGGCCGCCGCGCTCCACTCGGTGATGAAGTGGAAGACGGTGCTGGCGGTGTTCATCGTGGTCGTTCTCTACCTGGTTTGTGGAGGTCTGGCGTTCAGGGCACTGGAGCAGCCGAATGAAAGCAACCAGAAGAACAGTATCACTCTGGAGAAGGCTTCGTTCCTGGAGAAACACCCCTGCGTTACTCCTACTGAGCTGGAGGAGCTCATCAAGGTGAGTGATTGAAGGTGGAGTTTTAGATAAAGTGAGACATGGTATTCACATTTCACAGACTTTTCTCCTTCCAGCTATTCAGACAGACCTAAAATAGTACATTGCATTTGTTGAATCGTTTCATCACCGAACAGATTTGTTTATAAGAAGATAGGAAGATAAGATAAATGTATAGTGTAAATGATCTGATGAATAATACAGAGCGTCATTCAAATTGATTGGTGGATAAGAGGAAGAAAGTCAGAGGACTGACCTTTATAGCAGCAGTTTTCTATGGTGATTGCTATCAGGGGTAATTAGAGGTTCTCGGTTTAATTCATTCTGGTTTCATTAGCTCGTCACGATCTTGAATGGCTTGGATGCTATTTCCTTTCATGACCAGAACACCCTTTAGCAAATTAAGCCTTCAATTCTGGTGTCCCCCGACTGCTGCAGAATTTTACAGAATAGTTCACGTCCATGTAAAACTTGTCATGTAACAACATGTATGTTTGTAGTAATACATAATACATACAAGTATTCTATTGTTGTGTAAAACATTTTGACTTTTTAGCGGACTCATTTAGAACAGTTTTGATTTCAAAGATTATTTCTATTTATGACAAACTAGCCTGGTCTTAAAGCAGCTTTAATTGATATTTTCATAATAACAATGTATGAAATGTCAATGTGAAAAGAATGCTATGCCAATGTTGTGTTCACACCTTGTTTCCGCTGCCTCCAAGTGGTAAAATAAATCAGTTATGGTCTCCATCAGCAAATGGAACAGCTCAGGATTCATCACATGAGGGACAATAAGCGGTCATAAATGGATACTAATATATGATGATGACACCTGTGCCTGTTCCATTCATTAATGATGATCATGACATGCAGCTGAAAGCTCAGAAAAAGCTAGTAAGTTGACCTTTGAGTTGAGACCAAGGTCAAAAAGGTCAAGAATGAACTTCCATGCTCAAACTCTTGTTGCTAAGTCTTGTTACTTATTTTCTCCTCATAAATGTGTATTTATGGCTTCAGACTTGGAGCAGAGCAAATTTGTGACAGAGGAGTGGCTGTACCTGTTGCTTTCATTTTTCAAGTCTAGTATGTGTTGCAAATTTTTGAAATGATTGTCAACCCCCAGTACTCTGTATCGTTGTTATTCTACTACTCTATTTAGGTCCACTTAGCTTACTAAGTTTTAAAGGGTTACATTGAACTCAGTCACCCTCTACTCTCTGCCCCCCCGGGTTGATGACAGATGATGGGTAAATGTCATGAGCACACTTAGAGGCAAGTCCATCCTTCAGCAGGAAGCACATTAATACCTTCAAGGTCACCACAGAGATACCCATGATTCTCGGTGACACTTCACATGTGTTGACCAACACGCTGTGCAGTGCATGCCGGCACATGTTACATAACAGTACATAAAAGTAATCTCGGAGAAAAAGGGCAAATAACTCTCTCCCTGTCTATCCTCAGAAAAAAAGGTCAGTCACCGTGACCTTTATTGCTGCAGAGGGGAGAGTTGTAAATTGTAATTGTAGATCTACATTGATTTTGTTGTAAAAATTGTAGTGAACAACCTCCACTTTGTTTTATTACAATAGTATATGGGTTGTTTTGGATAGATAGATAGATAGATAGATAGATGGATATATATATATATATATATATATATAGATGGATAGATGGATAGATGGATAGATAGATAGATAGATAGATAGATAGATAGATAGATAGATAGATAGATGGATAGATGGATAGATATACAGATGGATAGATGGATAGATATATAGATGGATAGATGGATAGATATATAGATAGATAGATGGATAGATGGATAGATGGACAGATATACAGATGGATAGATATATAGATATATAGATAGATAGATGGATAGATGGATAGATAGATAGATAGATAGATAGATAGATAGATATATAGATAGATGGATAGATGGATAGATGGATATATAGATAGATAGATGGATAGATAGATAGATATATATATATAGATAGATAGATAGATGATAGATGGATAGATAGATATAGATAGATAGATAGATGGATAGATGGATAGATGGATAGATGGATAGATAGATGGATAGATATATGGATAGATGGATAGATGGATAGATATATAGATGGATGGATGGATAGATGGATAGATGGATATATATATAGATAGATAGATAGATAGATAGATAGATAGATAGATAGATAGATAGATAAATGTGTCACTACTGGTTGCAAAAAAACAAGATGGCGACGGCCAAAATGCCAAACTTAAGGCTTCAAAACGTCAATCGTCAAACCGATAGGTGACGTCACGGTGACTATGTCTTCTACATACAGTCTATTTTCATATCCTTGGTGACCCATTTCTTGTTGTTTGGATGAAGCGTTATTTGTTTGGTGGGAGTGTCTCCTCACTGTATTAGATATAAAAGGTTACAAGGTTAGATACAAATCCCAGTTCAGTTCAAAACACCCCTGTAGTGGTTCATTCTCTTTATTGAGTTGTATCTGAAGGCGTTATACTCTCAATATGTATTAAATGAAATTGAATAATATTCCAGAGTGAGGCTTTAACAACACCCACACGTTTTAAATAAGGAAAATAGCTCACGGCCACAAGAGCACTGTTGTCTTTACTGTAAGAAATATTTGAAGCCACGTTTCTCTTCTACCAAAAAAAGGTGTTATACATCTTACTATTTTAACAAGAAATTTAGTAAAACTGAAGGTTTTGAAAGCTCTAAGTAGATCTCAGGAGCTGAGTGACCCTGATACTTTACTTGACATGACATCATAGCCTGTCTGATCACAAAGTGAAATATGGCATCTATAAGAGTGATTCATTTAGTGGCAGATCTATCACATGATGTGAATCTGGATAAAACAGTCAGTTATAAACATGACTGACTACCCTTTAAACTGTGACGCAGAGGTTGATTCAAGCTGACCTAAAGCACGCTGTCTCTGCAATAATCCACATGTTTTCAACATGGCGTAAAAGGCTTTTATTCTCAACCAATACCTGTGTGAACTGGACCAGATAACAAGCAGATCGTGAAAACAAAATATCATTCCCCATCACATCATGACTTAACTGTGCATGTCGTTTTATGGTGTCAGCCGCTTTATAACGCAGGGTATAGCCATGCTTCACGCCGATCTCTGCTATCACATCCAGAATTATAGGTCGAGATTTAAGGTCACTACATCAAGCTGACAGGTGCAACTGGAAGCGGTATTGGAAAATAATTTGAGATGTGTCGGCGTGCAGTTTGCTGAGTGGAAAGTTTGATTTGCGAGGGAGTGCGGTGATGGAAAAAAGCGGGACTGAGATCAGTCAAACACTCCTATGCAGAGAAAGAAAAGAGAAGAATGTTCTGCATCAATATTAATTTCTTTGGAGATTAAGGGTTTGTAAAGGCAAATCCCTTTAACCAACAGCAGAAGTACCTATTTAGCAGCATTCTACACATACCATATGGAAACACAGTAGATCTTGCAGAACAGAAGAAAGCAAAAAAAAAACATAATGTGCTTTTCATGTTTTTCTCATGTAGACAGAATAGTAAATACAAGATTAGTGCCACCGTGGACCCCTCTGATTCTGTTGAGCTTTGAATAACCCTAAAGAGTGAACCGACAACATGGCGTTTGATGTGCTCCACTTTCCGCTAGAATGGCTCCATTCGACGATAGCCTTTTCAACATTGCTCCGGTGAATATTGGATTGGTCTCTCTCTCTCCTTCTCCACACCCACGTCTGTTCTGTTATTCTTTCCCAGCGAACCATCCTTTCTTATTCTTCCCTTGCAACGCTCAACCTTTGAGCCACAAAAGTGCTATGATGAGTTTGTAAAGAAAATCAATGACAGTATTTCCTGAGGAGACGTGTGGAAATAAAAACCTTTAGCATGGTGTGCCTGTGGTCCGGAGGGAATCAATTATTTATTGCAAGGGGCCAGCAGATGCAGAACTCCTGCTGCTCCAAGCAGCAGCAGCACTAGTAGCAGCCGCTGAATCACAGAGGAGACCGTCTCCTGGACTTAACGACCAGATCCAGACACAAGACATAACGTATGATGGCACGTTGCATCAGTTATTTGCCCCTATGAAATTTCCCAATTTACAATATTACATCTGACAGATTTAATTCATTAAAAGAATAGTTTGACATGTTGAGATATTTGCTTTTCGGCAAAGAGTTAGATGAGAAGATCAATACTACTCTTATGTCTAAATGGTATATAAAGCCAGCAGCCAGTTAGCTTAGCTTAGCATAAAGACTGGAAAGACAGGGGAACAGCACAAATCTGCCAACTGCCACATAATTGATATTTCGGAGGTTGTAGTGGCTCAGTTTTAAAGCTAGAGTGAAAATACTGGTATCATATGAAACTAGAAAACCTAATTGAATGGAATGGAATCCATTGGTACCAACCATGTCATATTAGCTTGTGCAAAGGAGGCTAAATAACACTCAAAACTTATGCTAAATTTTGGCGAGGTAAAACTGGCATGGCCATTTTCAAAAAGGTCCCTTGACCTCTGACCTCAAGATATATGAATAAAAATGGGTTCTACGGCTACCCACGAGTCTCCCCTTTACAGACATGCCCACTTTATGATAATCACATGCAGTTTTGGGCAAGTCATAGTCAAGTCAGCACACTGACACACTGACAGCTGTTGTTGCCTGTTGGGCTGCAGTTTGCCATGTTATGATTGGAGCATATTCTTTTATGCTAAATGCAGTACCTGTGACAATATCTGTCATTGTTTTGTGTTGTTAATTGATTTCCAATAATAAATATATACATACATTTGCATAAAGCAAGCATATTTTCCCATTCCTATGTTGATAAGAGTATTAAATACTTGTGCTATTAAATACTATATAATTAGTTCTGCACCTCACCTCCTGCTCTCCTGTTCTCACTTCTCCCGTGCACCCGATTCGACTGTTATCAGGCCATTAAATAGGTGTTATTGGTCGCTATAAGCACCATAGAATAGATGTGGGTCAGTATAGGGGTCCTCTACGTAGTAAAAATGAAAGCAAAACTTAAAAGCAACACGTTCTATCACGTTGTAAAACTGAATGAAATGTTACATTTTGAACATAAACAAGAAGGCGTCTTTAGGTTTAGGCAAAAAATCCACTGAATTAAGTTTAGGGAAAAACATTATGTTTTGGCTTAAAATAACTACATTTCAAAAGTGAAACTTATCATTTGTGAACACAAAGTCAAGTACACATTGTTGGTTTCACATGGGATGTAAACCCTGGCCTCCTTAGTGAAAGCCCTGTATTTTGTGTCCCATCCATCACCCACTACCTCCACCTCATTGTGGAGTTTCCGCTGTCTATACTATAGTGCCTGACTTCCGCTTCTGCTCCGATCATAATTACTACGGTCACTAGAGGTCGCTGTTGTCTTCTGTTATACCTTCTTTCGGTAATCTACCATGTGAATAGATGATAAAACCTACTATTGGATGCAGTAGGCCCCTTTTAACCCACATCTATGGGGCTTATAGTCAACAGTCACTAAGCACATTTCATCTTTGTCTTTCGTCACTCTTGGAGTTTGTTGTGCTAGACTATGTTTTGGCTGGGAGCAGTGACTTAACTCCCTGTTAAACTATAACTTGTCATATTACGTGTTGGTAGGTAGATTTTGTTACCTTTGACCAGGCTAGCTGTTTCCCTCTGTTTCAAGTCTTTATGCTAAGCTAAGCTAACTGGCTGCTGACTGTAGCTTTATGTTTACCGTATTGTCTTGAAAGTGGTATCAGTCTTCTCAGCTAACTCTCTGCAAGAAAGTGAATTTCCCAAAATATCAAACTATTTCTTTAAATCAAAAAAGATAATATTAATTCATCACTCTAATTAAGTATGGTTGTACTTTAACATATACTATAAGCAAAAATAACGAATGTCATGCGAAGTGTGAAACTCAAACTGACAAATGACACATTTTTTTTTCTTTGCTGTCTCAAGTAAAGGCCCTCAGGACATGCTTCTTCACAAGTACTCCATCAAAGAGTCTGTCTGGTCTTTTAACAGGTTCTGTTATCGGTCCGTTCGTGCTTTGTCAAGCCTGTCACTCAGACAAAGATCCTCTGTGGCGACACAGCAGTGGTGACTCACTGTTGTCGAACTGTTTGGCGGAGGAGTTTACTGAAAAATGGCAGCGCGCGTGTGTGTGTGTGTGTGTGTGTGTACAACGTGTGTGTGCGTGAGACGGAAGAGGATGCTGTATAGTAAAGCCTTGCTCAATAGAAAGTGTTAACAATGTGTGTGTGTGTCCATGCATGTCTGTTGACCCCCTCATGTCTGCTAAAGTATCTGTGCTGTCCACCTACCCACTGTGCACCCACTAAGGCAGCAGACCTAATAGGCTTTTTCCAGCGCTGTGGGGATGACTCACACTTTGGCTCAATGTGAAGCCGTGCTGTTATTGACACCAGTCAGGACTCATTTATTAATGACTCACTCATCTACAAATAAACTTTATTATAAACACTGAGCTACCTGCAGTAAATCCACGTCAAGACACGCAACCAACACCGTCATGTCATGGATTTATAGTTGTTTTTGAGCACGACTATCAAAGTTAGGCTGCTTTATTGAAATGCCAATGAGGAATCGACTCCTCAGGGGTCGACACAATGTGCACCAAAAATGTACAGACGAGTACATTATAGACCCTTAATGTATGTCTTCAAATGTCCTAACACAAGATACTGTGGATACAGTGGTGGAATGTACTGATATCCATTTTACGCTAATTTACACTCTTCTATACAGTATATAATAATACAATAATGCACTTTTTTACTCTACTACATTTATTTGTCTATAGGTTTTACATACAAAAACAAAACTCCCGAGAATATATAAAGTAGTTAAAATGAGGTGAAAACAGGTGTACCTAATAAATTGGAGTGTAAAGCCCCCAAAAAAACACTAACATCTGGCTGTTGTCTTCAAAGGCCACAACTGGCATTTATTCCCGTGACAAATGACTCTGCAGTAGTCACGGGTATTTATCAGCTCCAGCTGTGATCGTCAATGATGGAAACATGACACCCAGATGACACGCAAATTTTCCCTTTTCCGGTGAGATGCTATGTGACACGTGTTGACGTGAATATATAATAAATAAAATCAACAGATTTGAACAATTATTATAATTTACTAATGTACAAAACATACAATTAAAATGTTTTCCTTAAAGCCACCAGACTCCAGTCAGACAATAGTAATTTCTTTGCTGTTCCAACAATCACCAACTCTGGTTTGAGAATTTGAAAGAGAGACTGAATAAGTAACAGACATAAAAATAACCACCGTACCATTTTCACTGTTTACAGTGACATTTTCCCTGCTTCCGCCTGTTCTCCTTTGAATAGTGTTTCCCTCCTGTTAAAATAATAGCATCCCCCTTAGTGGTTAGGGCTAGGGATAAGGGTTGGTTCAGGTTTAGGAAGGGGGAAACACATATTAACGGGGAAACAGTATTCGACACAACACCAGCTGGCATGACTGTGACGTCAAACATGACACAGCAGGAAAAAAAAACCCCACAGAAAGGCCTGTGCAACGGCACTGGTATACTCTCAGTGGTAAAGGAGTCTATCGTTGTTTTAGCGGGTTTTCCTGTGTTTAAAAGAACCTGCATATACGCACTAATTTTGGTGGTAAATGGGTATAATATATACTATTATGACACTCTCATTCTGCTACTTTGAGTACAGTTTGCTGTTAATACTTCTGTGCAGTACTTGTACTTTAGTAAGACTTTGAATGCCGTATATTGGAGTATTTGTACACTGTGGTAATTCCACAGTGTTCCATTTTTTAAAAATCAGTAGCCTAAGTCACAACTGTAAGGTAATAGTAAGAATTATGAAAAAATAGTCTTTAACATCAAAACAAAACCAAAAACAGGCAGATTTTATGCTAAGAAAAATCATGTAATATGTCTATACTGCACTATATGGATTTTGTTATTCTTCCACTCTCTTCACAAACAGTTCTGATAAATTCCAATAAGCCTTATCTGTGATGGACCAGAGTCCTTCCTGTCTGGCAGTCATTTGCTTTAATGCTTCAAGGTGGTTAGGGCAAAGCTATAGATATTAGTGATGGTGAGAGTGCTGCAGCGGAGAGTGCTTGGCACCATGCTGGCTGGATCGCTGCCGTCACCTGCTGTGGGGTAGAAAGACACACTGAGAGGATAAAGATCTGCAGTGAGTTAGCTTTGCTCTCTAATGATCCTGCAGCGTAGAATACGAAAAACATACATTAGCGGAGAAGAAGTGGTGCAGCGATTGTGTGTCTGCAAAAATGTCTGTGTGCCGATTCTTCCGTGCAATCAAAATGGAGGAGAGCCCGTGTGAAACGAAAACACCACGCGTCGTTCTAATTAACACCCTGCAACACAAATCAAAGTCAGCATCCTCCTTGTGCCACAAAAGTGCCCGTGGAGAAAGAGGATTTTCCACATCTTTAATGCAGCGTGAACTTGGCTGTGAAAAAGGCGAGAGACAGAAATAGACCATCTCATAAAGTATTCAGATAAATTGTGAGGGTATTTTTAGCTCTCCCTTGACTCCAGAATTAGGCTATTTGGGGTATAATTACCGCTTTGATATTGCCCCTGTATAGTGGCTGTGTCTGCTAAAACCTATGAAATAGCATTACTGGCTAATTTTAGAAACCAAAATCTGTCTCATCAAGGGGGTTGCACTGATGGAGCTGAGGTAATCACATGCAGGATTATGAGTAGGCATGTGCAGCGATGTGTGTGGAAGTGGCCCTCCACTCTGTCTGCTTTCAAATGTATGTCACGAGAGTTGATACATATTTTATTGGATGGACGTGCATCTCACTAAGAGCTTGCAAGGATAGATTGAGGGGTTGCCCTGAATGAAGAAGTTGTACTTTTTTTTATCTCACCAGGATGGTTGGTAGAAACTATTACCGAAAGGCATCCCTCGCAGTGACTTTCATGTCAGCAGAAGTGATTACTTGAGCCCGGAGGCAAAATTCAAACTATTAATTTCCCACAGAGATAAGAAAATAAATGCTTTTCTCATAAAATGCCCATAAACAGGGAATTCAGAAAGAACACAAGATAGCAGATTAACTTTTCACGGTCTACATAATGGAGCTCAGAAGGAGATCATTGAGAATAATGATGCAGTAAACGCAAAAGCATTGTGGCTTCTTAATGTTTTCCCTAGACAAGCTGGGGATAAAGAAAAAAGCTCAGGGACTAAAGAAGAAGGCTGACGCAGAAGAAAAGAGCGATAAAGGTCTCTCTGCTGCAAGTGAAAGTCTATGTAGATTTAATCAGCGTGAAGTATAAAAAACATACAAAGTGGAGAAACAGAGCCAGACACTGAGTGGTGTGAATAGATCTGGTATTGGATGTTTCTGCATATAATGTACACACTGTAGTCTACAGGAAGTGTTTTTCATATGTTGACATTATAATGATTATACGCATAATAAAACAGTGACTGTATTGCAGAATACTAAAATTACTTGCGTAGAATGTTTTGTTGTTGGGCCGGCCACAAGAGGTTGCCAGCAAAATCTATTTGGCTGCAAGAAAACACATTTATGCTGCAAAACTTTATGCTTATTTTTTCCTACTTTACTCTTTTTTCTTTACTTGTGAATTACTGGATCATTTTACATCTTTAGGACTCAGTGCGCAGACCTTCATCAGGTTATTTTCAATAAATACCTGAATACCAATACCAATAAATAATAGAAATAACCTGATGAAGGTCTGTGTAGCGAAACTAAAATCTAATATTTCCTGACTGCAAGTGAAGAGGACAGTGTGTGGGAGTTTTTTTGCTCTATATTGTCAACCTGAGGTTTTCTCCTACGCACCTACTGACATACAGGTGTGCAAAAGTTACTCTCTTCTACATTTTTACGACTCCAATAAAACCTGAAAAATCACCCTATGGTTGTCGCAACCCGCTGACAAATGTATCTACATTGCTTAATTTTAAGGGGTCACAAGCCAAAAAGGTTGTGAACACTGCTCTGGATATCTAGGGCTGGGCAATGTGGCAGATGTACATATAAATGTATGCAAAATGTAATAATATTGAACAGACTGAATCAATTGTAACTGCATCCACTTACTTGTTATCACAGCTTTATGACGTGGGTCTAGGATTAATTCAATTCTCTCCATCTAATATGTATTCCCCTCCCTCATTAACATTATAATTTGTAATTTGTTTTCTCTTTCCAGCATGCCATCGATGCTGTGAGTGCTGGAGTGAGTCCTATTGGAGACACATCCTACAACTCCAGTTACTGGGACCTGGGCAGTGCCTTCTTCTTCGCTGGAACTGTCATCACAACCATAGGTAAAGTTTTAATGTTGCTTAAGGTATTATTACAGAGGTGTGACTGATTCATTCAGACTGTAGTGTAATGTTGATTGGTGAAAATCACTAAAATGGTACAAAGGATTATCACAAGCTGCACAAAACACTTTTTACCCAATCAAATAAAAGTTACCCGCATGGTCAGAAAACTGTGGAAGCCCAAAGTGTTCAACATTAAATAAAAAAAATACATTATGATATAAATGATTATATGACTAAATTGTGAGATATATATATCAATGAACCAACAATTGGTGCAATAATTGAAGAAATAATTGAATCTTAACTCATTTGTATGAGATGCAATTTCAACAATCTTATTTTTATAATAACAGACTTTAACTGTATATAATTTTTATTCCGTTATAGACATTTTTATTTCAAATTCAGCTTTTATTTTGTAATGTGAGTTTTATTTCATGTCACTGTTTCATGAAAAAAAAAATCATTAGACCTAATTATGGAAAATTGAGTTTTAATATTTTCTGACATGATTATTTTCATAATTTGATTCATATATTTGACCTAATTTACTAACATAATTATCTATTGCATAATAATTATTTATCTACATAATATTCAACACTTTGGGGCTCCATAGAAACCTACCTAACCTGGCAACACTGCTTATGTGTAGAGAAAAAACAATATTACATTGTCACTATTGCAAAATTGTCATCTTGTCTACATTTGGTGATGAGCAAAATGTTCCACCGAACAACAGCAACATGAGCTCATGAATGCAAAACTAATGGCCAATGACTAATTTTTCAAAAGGCGTTGAAGTGCTTTAGAAGGGATTTGTCCTTTCAGTTTGTCAACGGTGTTTTCTGTTTACACATCTCTGTAAAGCTGTGTAAATCCTTCCCTCTTATTGCTGCCCTCAGGTGAGTTTTTAAAATCCCTTTGCCCTCATGAGGCGGTGCTAAATGATGCAAAGCCAACGCACAGTAGGATTTAACAACCTGTGAAGTTCAACATTATCAGGGATGCTGACAAACTGCTGACATGGTGGTTTTACTTTATGTCGGTGTCTCTCCCTTAAAAGGCTTTCTTTTTCTTTCACAAGACAAACAATTTGTGATTGATCAAAATTATTTTAAAGGAAAGTGAAAGGCCTCTGGATGCTTTGAAGCTTTGAGCATCTACAATAGATATATATAACAGATATAATCCCATATAGGAGCCATGATTCCAACATCAAAGCTGGTGCATTCAGGTTTCTCTATTAGCTGCATGTTCCTTCATATAAGTGGTAAAAAAAACACAATGTCCCTGACCTGTTGTTATAGTGTAGTCCAGAGATTTAATTAACTATGACATTTGCTAATACGCAGTGTTACAGTGGCTTTCGGTAGCTTCATTTATCTGTCCAGATATATTATATTGAAATATCAGAAGTTACAAGACCTCCAGCTTCTAAATGACATAACAGTTATCTCCCTGCCTTGTATCTTTGTCACTGCAGGGCCATAATTAATGCAATTTTCTCTAAGGGGAACCTAATTATTGTCTCTCTAGGAGCTCATTTACCGCAGACCCCTGCAACGGGAACTAAGAAGTATAACATATGGGCTTCAATTGATTATGTTGCATAAGAAAGACTTGATTGTCTTCTTCTGCTTCTCATCATACTCTTAACACTCCACCTCCTCCGCCTCCTCCTCCTCACCACGTCTTCTCTGCCATGTTTCTTAACTCTTATTTTCTCCTCTTCCTCATGTTTTCCTTGTTTGTGACAGGTTATGGAAACATAGCTCCAAGCACGGAGGGCGGGAAAATCTTTTGCATCCTTTATGCCATATTTGGCATCCCTCTCTTTGGCTTCTTGTTGGCGGGGATTGGAGACCAGCTGGGCACCATCTTTGTGAAAAGCATCTTGAGAGTTGAGAGGATATTCAGGGTGAGTTGCGAGTTTAAGCTAGTTTTAATTCGGTTTTATTCATTTTTTTCAATGGGATATTTACCCCGTTTCAGATCTGTTTCATTGAGAGTCAGTTCCGTTTGATCACACTAACATCGCTTGTATTGTTCTAATATCATCTCCTGTTTTGTTTTTCTCAGCAAAAACACAAACAGATCAGCCAGACTAAGATCAGAGTGACGTCCACCATCCTGTTCATCCTGGCTGGCTGCATTGTTTTCGTCACTATCCCTGCTGTCATCTTTAAACACATCGAGGGCTGGACCACACTGGAGGCCATCTACTTTGTTGTGATCACACTCACCACCGTGGGAATAGGAGACTATGTGGCAGGTAGAGCTACGCGACAGTTGGCTGTTTCTGTCACAGATTACTATTAAGTCGAACTATCATGACTTATTGTTGGTATTTTCCCTTCCCCTCCAGGTGGTAACCGTAGGATCGACTATATGAAGTGGTACAAGCCTCTGGTGTGGTTCTGGATCTTGGTGGGTTTGGCGTACTTTGCGGCCGTCCTCAGCATGATTGGAGACTGGCTTCGAGTACTGTCTAAAAAGACCAAAGAAGAGGTGAGGCTCATTTAATTACACAGTTCAGTATTACATTAGAGAGGTAGAAAACAAAAGGTCACTCAGTCACTGCCTCCTTTGCCCCTTGTGTCTGCTCTCTTATTTTGCCTTTTAATTGCCGCTTAGACTTCGTCAAAATGTTCTGTAACAGGGTGCTATTGTTTGAGACGTTCAATATGAAGCTCTATAACCTTTAAGTCCAGACAGAAGACAGAGAATAAGATGTAGGGACTCAGTGCAGGGCTTGAATAGACTAGATCAGGTGTGCCCAAACTTTTTCCCTTGGAGGGCCAAAACTGCCTGAAAAATCAGAAATCTGTCATGTGAAATATCCAAAACTGTTCCAACTTTGGCAGAAACTTTGTTATCATTCAAGACCCCATCTCTCATATGAAGAAGAAGCTGATTGAGTAATTGGTTTTCAGGGACTTTAAGAAACTTTAGTTTAAAGAGGACCGATTATGCTTTTAAGTCTTTCCCCTTTCCTTTAGTGTGTTATACAATTTTTTTGTGCATGTAAAAGGTCTGAAAAGTTACAAAGCCCAAAGTCCACGCCAAAGGGAGTTACTGCTCCTGAACTGCCTGAAATGCCTTGCTTGAAGTCCCGCCTTCCCTTCCGTAACATGGTGATGTCACTAAGTAACACATTTGACAGAAGCAGATAGACAAACAGAGCGTTTCAGACAGAGGGTGAAAAGGGGTGCTGCAGCACCACCGGTATGAGTAAAGTAAAGTGTTTTTTGAACATGTAAACATGTTCTAGTAGAAACCCAAAATACAAGTGTGCACCTGAAAATAAGCTTGATAGGTCCTCTTTAATACAATCACAATGTCTTGCTGCTCCAGATTAGTACCCCATGTGATTATCAGATCTGTTTCTGATCCTTTCCTTACTGCACTGTCGTCACAGGTTGGGGAAATTAAAGCTCATGCAGCTGAATGGAAGGCAAATGTTCGAGCAGAATTCCGTGAAACGCGACGGCGCCTGAGCGTTGAGATCCACGACAAGCTCCAGCGGGCTGCCACCATCCGCAGCATGGAGCGCCGTCAGCTTGGCCTGGAGCAGCGCGCTCTCTCCCTGGACATGCTGTCTCCAGAGAAGCGGGCCCTGTTCGCCAGCCTGGACGCCGCCCGCTTCAAGACGTCCTCCCAGGAGAGCATCGACACCAAGCTCAACAACCTGAGACTGAAGGGCGCCTGTGAGCCGTACGACCATCAGGGGAGTGAGCAAACACCACAGACGGCGTCTTCCTCGGAGGAGAATCTCTTCAACCTGCGCTTCGGATCCCTCACCAAGCTGGCCAGACGCAACAAGAACCGCGACTTACGGAGGAACATTAATGAAGACGGACGACGGGCGAGCATAAGCATAAACAATGGCAGCGCCATACTGGGTGAGGAGAGGACGGAAGAAGAAGAAGAAGAAGATGCTGAGCCAGATGAGGAAAGCGGAGAAATGAAAGAGGGAAACACCAGTCTGACAAACCTGTCACAGTACGCAATGGAGCGCAGCAAGTTGAATGAGTTCACACCAGTGGAGGCCAAAGATATAGAGAACGACTAGGCATTGAATGGAAGAGTGCTTCAGAGACAGACAGAGTGAAAGAGACAGAGACATAGAAGAAGAGTGCATGGACCTTTGAGATGTCAATAAATGTGCCTTTCTGTTTCCTATGCTTAGATTGGAACTGCTCCCAGGAAATTCAGTCATCGTGCCATAGCCATGGGAAGAAAATGTGTTGCCAAAAAATTGAAGAGACAGAAGAGGCTGTAGTTAAAATACCTCATATTGGATGTTACTGTAGAATGGGCTACTTAAGAACTCTCCTCTCTACAGGAGCTTTCTTTCCAGCTCCGTTGTCTTTCAGCCTTGACGACTCTTACGAGAGACACTTGGGCAACGGCTGTCTGTTAATGTTGAATTTTATTTTTTAACAATGTGGGCAGGACATCCAGAGAGCTAGCTTCATGTCATCCATCTTCAGAAACATTATCGATCCCCACTTTGTCATCTCATACTGCGGTGGCTATTTTTAGAATGCAGGCACTAAAGGACTACAATGCTAAATGAATGGAGGGTGGGAGGTTGTGTTTCTGCCGGATCAATAGACAATACGAGCATTTGCCTAACTGACATGTACAATTATTCCTACATGGTATGTGACTTTGAAAAATGCAGCCCTGGGGTATAAACTACTACATACTAAGAGCTCTATTCACCTTGATTGTGCATGGTTATTAAAATACAACCATAGCAGTTAATTGACTAACTTGAAAGCTTGAAATGACAGCTGTAATGATGTTTCTTTTTGTTTTAATCAAATGAAAAGTACTGCTTTCTTTCATATATTGTGAAAAACAACATGTGTTTCAGTAATGATTTCCACCACTGTGGATCAACACTGTCAACACATTTAATCACCTTTGGCCACGAGATTGTCAGCCATGTTGAAAACACTTTTGTTTGTATATGACATTCACTTTTATCACAAATGTCTTCAGACTGCTTAAATTATTTTTTAATTGACGAATGTGATGCTGTTGACTTTGTGCTCATCAAGCATGTTTGCATCTGTGTTTACTCCTTTTTATATCAGCCAAGAACTTGAGTTGAATTTTCCATTGAACTGTAAAATATGAACGAAACATGTCATGTTTCTTTTTTCGTACTTCTTTTCTGAAACGTGGTCAATCATCTTCACACTGAAATGTGTTTTCACCATATGAACTTTTTTTTACAAACAGGCACTGACACTACCCGACGCCTTCTTTAAATACAATTATTAAATGTATCACTAGCGTGCACTGCATGCATTTCTAAAGGCGAATTACACACACTGGTTGTTGTCCTGTTTATCTGATATCATTAACGTTTTCATGACCAGGACCTGTGACAAGTTTGTTGTGTACAGTTTATTTTATGAACAGATCACATTAAATGTAGTGAGTGCCTTTTTCCAGATAATAAACATGAAAAAATGTTTTCGCTCTTCTCCGGACTGGTTTCAGCAACAGTTTGATTGACAGATGGTTCATCCAATCACCTGCCATGTATTTTTTGAAAGTGCCTGCCCTTTTCCAAACAATTTCCAATGACGGCCTTTCAGATGGTTCTGTGTAACAAACCAGCTGGCAGGTAAGGTTAGGGTATATCGGAAGTGTATTGCTTTTCCAAGGGCATTGCTACAAATTATATATCATATCATAGGCTTTTTTTCACAGCAGACAATGTGACTTGTCAGACTAGAAAAAGCACAGGTGTTACTAATAACCTTAATGATGGCTTCGTTCTATTTAAGTCACCAGTGAGAGACAGTGAGTCAGCATACCAGGACCCTGAAACTGGAGCAGCTAACTGGGATTTAGCCATCATAAATTTTATTATTCACACACGTGATTTTGTCAAAATTCAGACTAAAATTTATAGGTCTTCACTGAACTCATGTTGAACTGAGTTTGTAAAAATTGTACAAGTAGTTTCAGAGGCTCTAGGCTACACAATACAAAGAAAGAATCATGTAACTTAGCCTACACACTCGTAGAACAACAACTCTATTTTGCTGGCAAGGTGGAATAAAAGATAGAATTGGAGACACTGGTGTGTATGAGGCCAGAATGCAACCTGCTCTTTCAGCCCGTTCGTACAAAAAGGCAGTGTAATGTTCTGCTATTTATACACTTTCCTGTGAGACAGGGTTGGCTCTTACAGGGCACGGGTTACAGACTGTTACTTTTTGTGGTGTTTTGGCCATCATCCGCTCAAAATATTTTGGCACACATAAAATTGGCACTTTTGAGATGAATGTGTTTTCAGAGGACTGTGTTTTTCCGTTTTTATTATATATACATTTTTAGGCCTAAACACAACATCTTCCCTTGTTAAACGTGTACATCCTTTAACTGGAAATTTCTAATAGATGAGTTTCTCCTGGTAGGTGGCTGTGAGGAATTATGGTCCATTTAACACCACTGAATGGTTACATTTGACCTCTAGCATAATGTTATTGATTTCTGGTGCCATACCTTCCTGTAAAACATTGTAGACAAATGTGAAAATATTTTGTTAGCAATTTCATTATCCAAACTGCAGTTATTAAAAATATACTAAATGCTACGATATATGTACTTTAGTATTAGTATTGAACTGTTCTATCAACCTTGAGACCAGAAAAGAGCAAGGTTAGATTTGTACTTGTACAACTGATCTCAACATGGCTGCCAGGTCACAAACTTTCTCATTTTACAGCTAAACAGTACACCACAAGATGTTTCTGAAACCATTTGAGGAGAGAAATAGGCATTACAGTAACAGAATATTGATTCATATTTGATCAGCGCTGCCTAATTTGACCGCGAGATCGGAGTTTGCGAGTGATTGACAGCCGGCACTGGAGGACACAGAGGCACGTGATGTTTTTCAGATTACCTGTCTCATGCACTACTGTCAGGATATAGTGACCATTTTATAAAAATAACTTTTTTTAATCATATTTGCTCCATTTCTACCGACTGCAGCTTTCACTGGAACACAATGCATGTAGTATACCACCTACAATGCCCATGTGGCTATTTCTATATATGTGGGTAGCATGAAAAGAAAACTGAAAGAGAGAATTCCTGAACATAAATATGCCATTTGCACGGGAAACAGGGCCAAGCATTATAAACAGCACCCAGACTCAAACAAAGCAGTAGGTAAAGAGGCCATAGAAATGTCTATGAGGGGAGGAGATAAACTAAAGAAACTGCTTGAACAAAGAGCTGGGCTATGTTCCATAGCTGTAAATATATTTGTTGTGATGGGATGACTCCCCTCCCCCCCTAAAACCCCTTTACTCTCCCTCCGTTATCTCTCTGACTCTTGACTGCACCTGTGTCAATTATCCAGAGCTACTCTGATTGCAAAAGCCCGGCAGCTGACACCAGTCTTGGTCTATCTGTGAGCTGTCACTTGTTTTTACATGCCCTGAAGAAGACTGTGAGTTGAAACGCGTCGGCGCTGAGCCCATTTATTAAAGGCTTTTTAATTTTTGCAAAACAGTGTGCCTTGGTATTTATTTTTAGCTATGACTTATTCATCACAAAGTACAAGTCTAACCTTTCTCTTTTTGGTCTCATAATGAATATCCTTGGATCCAAAGAGCACCTGTTTTTTGATACAGGCATTCCTGAAGAAGCACTCCTCAGCCAATTGGTCGCTCTATTCTATCCATCTATCCATCTATCTATCTATCTATTTAGCACACACCTCAGATGCTCTCATTTTACTGAATTTATTCAAACAATATGTCAACAAAGCATCACTTCTCCGCATACATGAAATATATTTTTATTTACTTTCCTTTTTTCACTCATCTCATGTATTTGCTTTGATGCTGCAATTGGGTAATTAAATGACAGAATTCATTATTATGTAACCGACTCCTCGCGTGTTGCAGGATGCTGCAGCCCAAGGTCTCCACCCGTGCACGTCTGTGGCTCGTAGCCACAGTCACGTGTGTCAAAGTGTGTATGGCACCCAGGAAAAAAAAAAAAAGACCCGGCCGACAGCACCACAAAAGAAATTAATCAGGGAGACAGGTCAGTAAAGGCAGCGCTATAAATTGCATGTACTGTAATAGAAAGGGTGTGTGTGTGTTCGTGGAGGTTTTCCCTTCAAGGTGGAAGTGACCTCAACCAGCTCTGCACCCCCCCTCTTTTGTCTGTCTCTCATTATCTTTCTGTCCTTCTATCTCTGTTCCCACACATGATGAACCATTTAAAATTAATTATAATATATATTTTCTCTATTTCTATTTCTATTTCTGTTGTTCATTGGTCTATTTAGTTCTTAGACAATCAATCAGAGACATCGATATGGAAGAAGCTGCTACAGTAGGTTTTACTACACAGCAGGAAAAACATCAATCTTGTGACAAACATGTCTATCAAGCATCGAGCGGTGAATCAAAATGCCATAAAAGTTTTTTTTGGTTTTTTTTTGCCACAGAAATTATAGTAATATTCACAATGGAATAATTACATCTAGATGAAAAATAAGAACTTTTGTGTTTCCAAAAATGATTATCATTGAAAGTGCCAATGCAATCCCATTCAACACCACCAGGCAACAGAAAGTCTTTCTTGACCCTCACACCCTCCTAGTTATAAATAGTCTAATTTTGACACATTGTATCACATGATGGCATGTTTCTGATGAATCAAACAAGGAGCTAAAGTGGGTTTGATGTAGGGCAGTAGTTCAGTAGCATACACTTTCAAAACCTTATGTAGCTCAGTGCCAGAAAAGGGAAAGTGAATTTTGATAACACCTTTTAATCAAAATTGCTAGAAAAAGTACAAGAATGTGCATTTAATTTCTAAAGATGATTAAATATATATTTCTTTTTTTTAAAATATATATATTCATAAACTGTGACGTTACATTTGCAGCCTCAAGTGAGTGGGTGGGCTGATAAGTGGGCAACGCTGGGTCTGAAAAGTGAAGCCAATGTGGAAGTGCCTTAAACTTGCATTATTTCTAATAGCCAGCAGGAGGCGACTCCTCTGGTTGCAAAAAGAAGTCAGATTGTATAGAAGTCTATGAGAAAATGAGCCTACTTCTCACTTGAGAATTAACTCAGTAAACATTGTAAAACATGAGTTTATGTTCTCAATCGCTAGTTTCAAAGCATGATGTTCATTTTGTAAATTATGGTCCCATTTAGAGTCAAATAGACCATAAAGCAGGGTATGCTTTAAGGCGTGGCTACCTTGTGATTGACAAGTTGCTACCACAGCGTTGTCTGGTCTGGGAGTTATCCATGCTTTTGTCTTAAACCTTTAACTCTTTCACAGTGTGTTTTCAGTTCATGAAAGTTAACCTTTTTGGTCGCCCAAAAATGTCTTATTCAGAGTTGTACTTAGCTCCACCCTCTGGTGTCACTTCTGATTGCAAGAAAAACACATGGCGACAGCCAAAATGCCGAACTCAAGGCCACAAACCAATGTGTCATGTCACGGTGACTACGTCCACTTCTTATATACAGTCTATGGGGTTAACACATTGTCATTATTGCAGTACTTATTGGGTCATACACAGCAAACATTTGAAAAATATACATCTACTGTTCTCTAATCTGTGTCTAATTATCTCCTGCTCACCGGACAAGTCTTCTTCCCTTCACTGTTTATCTGTCTTTGTCCCGTACTTCCTATCATGTCTTATTTCTTCCTTCTTTGGAAGTATTTAAAAAAATCTGCACACATTTTTAATCTTCCTATGCAGCTCTCTGCTTCCTCCCTTTATTTCCTTTCGTTATGTGTCCTTAGTGCAGAATCTTCCATATCAACTGTGTCATTTTACAACCAGTAGGCAGAGAGATATGGGTGGCTGCTCACATCTGATTGCACCCAAAGGCCTCCTTTTATTGCAATGAAAGGTGAGAAGGAAGAGTTTGACCTTGATGGCTTCTTGTGTTTTATTCCTTACTTCCATATTACCTTACTGGTGTGAAAGACTGCATCTGTCTCATTGGCATATGCAATTTTAGGTGCAGTTTAGATTAAATTGCAGATTTAATGAGATGATTTAACAATGTATGCAACTACTATACTTTGGCCAGCTTTGGCCAAGTATTTTCATCCATCTGGCCTTCTTAAATCATGACACTTTGCTAAAGTGAGAGAAACTGATCTTACAACTTCTCTGATGCCAAAAAGCATCTCTTATGGCACCATTTTTTTCTGGCATACTGACAGTCAAAGAAACATTAACTGATGTCAACTATCAGAGCTTTACAGCTCTTACTGAGCCATTAGAGAGCTGTGCAATTTACCCCGAGGGCTGCTGCAGAATCACATCTATCAAGAATTGTTTGAGACTGTGTATGAATGAGAAAAAAGGCTTTTGTGTTTCGCCCAGAGAGGATGGCTCTGCATGCATGATCACACATCCTAATCTTACCAAGTCCACAAGTGCTCTTAAATGAAGGCAATCTCTGCAGTGAAGGCAGCCACAGCTACAACAGAAAAATCACTCTTATTTCTATTTTTACTTTATTTGAGTGATGGAGGGCACAAAACAAATGCACTCCCTGTTGCAAATAGATCAAGTAAAGGGATTGTAAGAGTGAATCTGCCCACTTTCCCCTCCGTTTAAATGTGTTCAAAATGGCCATGAATCACTCACAAGCAAGGTCTCTGCGGGGGCTAACTCATCTCCTATGTTTGTGCATCTTTAGTCATGCATAAAGCTTTCACGTAACGGGCAATTATGCACCCAAAACCACAGCTTTTCTCAGACAGAAATTGGCTCCCTCTTGTTAGTGTAACTAGGATCTGAAAGAATTATACACTTTGCCTGACTTTGACCTGCAAAGAGGCATGACTCACCGAGGCTGTGGGTGGAATTCACCTCATGTCTTCTCCAAAATTCAAAATGGAGGACGTATTGTTTCTATTTTAGGTAATCCCCGAAATACCAAAAATCACCTTAAAAGCTGAAAGGAGAAGATAGGAAGTTGTATGAAAGATAAAGTCGGTAATGCTGAGAAACGAGTAAGAGTACGCTAGATTTAAAAAAAATATCCAATCAAAAAAGCCAGCCCAGTTCTGACAACTCTTTTCCAATGAAAGTAGCTAGTACTAGCTCCAAAAGTCCCTAAATCTGGTGAGAAAGTTGACAAGTCGGCAACACTGACAATCCATCTATTTAAGCCTCCCTTCAAAGCCACTCCCCCAAATTATCATGATGAACTTTAACAACGAACATGGCTATTTTAGTAATGATGCTATCGGCCCCACCATGATTTTACTCTGTTAATTCAGGTCTGAATGAGAGGATAGGGTGTTTTCTTGAGTCAACATTTAGTCCGTTTTAATCAAACTCTGGTGCAGTTTGTTTGGGCAGTTGTGAACGCAGAAATCCTACTCGATCTGAGACCGTTTGCGATAGGTGGTCTTTCCACCAAACCCTCAATCCAAGCAAACCCTAGTGCAGTCCGATTGCAGTGAGAACATAATCCGACCGATTGCAAGAAGTGAACCAAAATGCAGGCTGCTGGGTATTTGTCGAGATGGACATAGGTAAACGACAGGTTAACATGAGTGGGAGAGGACTGACTTGGACTTCTGTAATTTTGGTTGAAATCTGGGCCGAAGAGAACATATAGAATACGCTAAATAAAGTCCACAAAAATAGTGACGATTATAAAGTCACTCGAAATAAACTGGAGGAGAAGGTATTTGTGTGCACAGTCGATCACAAAGGGAAAAAAACGTTTAATTTAAGTCTGTGATTCCCTTCATAGAAGTGGCATCTCTTTTGATTTTGTCTACTTTAATTTGTGCACTGTGAAACTGAACCAGACTAAATAGAAAATGAACCAAAAGTTTCACTCTGATTCGGACAAGCCATACGGACTTTGGTTTGTGAAAGAGCCCTAAGAGAACAAATCTCCGATCCTGCCATGTGAGATTATTGTGAAAAGCAGAAGTCCCAAAAAAGGTTAATCTAAATTTTAGATGAATTCCATAAATTAATTACGGGAAACACATGAGCATCAAATGTGCATGTTCTGTTACCTGTGTGTTGATCATGGCTCATACCAGCCAAAGGGAACATTTACAGAACTATATTGAAAAAAAGGCAGTTTAAAGATCATTCATCTTCCTGTTGGTGAACTGAGTTTGTAAACTGACATTTAACAATTTTAAACAAATCAAACCTCATATGCAGATTTGTTTTATGCCCACATTAAAGGTTGACTGATAAGTGCTTCTTGTAAAAAATCACTGAAAAGAAAAAGTACCAAAGAGGTAGATGAAAAAAATTAGTTAGGCATTCAAGAAGACAACAAAATGCCATTTTCCTGTTTTCAGCTTCAGCTGTCGATCACCAGCTGAATCAGGTTCATCTGATTCATAATAAGTCAAATTGGTTACATCTGATCTGCACCACAGGAGGCTAGAAAAGCCTGTTTCTTCCAGCATTTCTGGTTTATCTTTCTTGGTTGCTGCAGCTGCGCTAATGCTTGCAACTTTTTAGCACACGAAAACTTAAAAAAAAAATAGCTGTATTATTTGGTCTTTGTATTTGGTATAAATCATATAAGACAGAGCCAGTTTGTAACAATCATTTCAGCAAAATGAAACCCCAAATTAAGAAAAAAAGAATTATGAACCAAGGTTTTTATGTAGAAAATTGAAAACCGAGATAGAATTTCATCTAATACATTAAAATTAAACTCAAACATTACTGTATTATAATGCAGAGAGTTGCCACCTTCCTTTAAATGATTATAATTCCCCCACATTGATTTGAGAGGTTGTTGCCAGAACAAGGATTATGTTGTGAGGAAAGTGTGAAAGCGCTGAGAGCGACAGGGAGGTTGATGAAGAGGAAAGGTTGGAGGGAGTGTCAGACAGTCGTCTTGGGGGAGCCCAGCGTGCTTGACATCAAATGCAACGGCAGAGAGATGTGAAATCTGCCTGACAACGTGTCTGGCAGCTGAGACACTGAAGTTAAGAGAGGTGCAAGATGATGTCATCTAAACCAGTCACGAGAAACTGACAAATCAAGTACATGCGACACTGAAGAGGGCTTTAGCTCAGACTAGGAGTTGTGTTTGAATTTAAGACAGATTTGGGATTGAATTGGGTTGACAACTACAGCAACACTGTTTAGTTATTTAAAGCAATTGTTGGGGTGTGCTCTTGCCCCATTCATAGATGTATAAAGAGAACTGGATACAGCGTTGTAGGCAGGTTCCCGTTCAGTCCTATGAGAGTTGTTCAGTGGCGCATGAAGCCAAAATAGCTTGACTGCCGAGTCATAAAGTACCCGGATCACCCGTCGCAGTGGCGTTTCCTTTAACCCCGCCTCCCAACCCTCGCTCCTTTATGATGATTATGCTGATTTAAATAATGTCTATTCAAGTATTCGTACTGGGAAGTTGATTTACCTCCAAAAACATTATCCGCAGAGTTACAGACATCTCTTTCCTGATGTAAGTCTATGGGAAAAAGTCTTTTTGGGCCCAATGGCATCACGTGACGGGCACGGAAGTTGTAATTCCACTGTTTGACTGTTTGTGTGAAATTTGTGTGAAAGGGGGCTTGGTCAGCATATCCCATCAGAAGGCAAAAGCCTGATTCAACAGTGGAAAATCCTGAAGTAAAAGTTGCTATTCCAGCATTGGCAACAACTGCCTACACTGCAAAGCAACCCAGAAAAGGAAAACGTAGCCAAAGGCTCACATCTGCGGTTTGTAGAACGCTAAAATATTACCAAACTTTTCTCTCCATCTCTTTAATAGTGTAGCCTAACTGAAACCGTGAGCTCATGGCTATGGTTCGCAGAAGGCTCATTTTCTTTCCATCTCTGAAACATTTTGCCAATATTGTAGCTCGCTAGAGCCTCAAATCACAGTGTGTCATCTCAAAGGGCTTTACAGGCCCACAAGGTTGCAAAGAAAACAGGACAGTAATTCTCATAGAATTGCCGCTAAACACTCACCGGCCACTTTATTAGGCACACCTGTTCAATTGCTTGTTAACATAAATAGCTAATCAGCCAATCACATGGCAGCAACTCAATGAATTTAGGCATCCAGAGGTGGTGAAGACGACTTGCTGAAGTTCAAACCGAGCATCAGAATGGCGAAGAAAGGGGATTTAAGAGACTTTGAACGTGGCATGGTTGTTGGTGCCAGACGGGCTGGTCTGAGTATTTCAAAAACTGATGATCTACTGGGATTTTCACGCACAACCATCTCTAGGGTTTACAGAGAATGGTCCGAACAAGAGAACATATCCAGCGAGAAGGAAATGCTTTGTTGATGTCAGAGGTCAGGGGAGAATGGGCAGAGTGGTTGGAGATGATAGAAAGGCAACAGTAACTCAAATAACCACTCGTTACAACCAAGGTATGCAGAATACCATCTCTGAACGTACAACACGTCCAACCTTGAAGCAGATGGGCTACAGCAGCAGAAGACCACCCGGCACTAGCACCGGACACTTTATTAGGTACACCTTGTACCTAATAAAGTGGCCGGTGAGTGTATAACGACATTGTGATCACAATCACGATCGGGATGATGTTAAATGAATGACTAGTAGGTCCTCGTACAGATTACTGTATGAAGTATGTGCATGTGCCCATGCTCGTCTGGTGGGAGGGGCTTGAGACAGAAAGGGGAGAGCTGCAGGATGACAGCTGTATTTTTTAAATTTTGGTGTTTTTCTGGTGCCTTTTCCAGGAAACTGCCTACCCTGGGATTCAACTTGAATGTGTTGAAAGATTATTATGGAATTTTTGCCCAATGATGCAAAGAAACTGCCTACCACAGCTTTAACCAGGTATGTCCCATTGAGGTTGGAAACATCCAGGGGATACCTGAACAAGACAGCAGCGTTAAAAAAAAAAGAAAATTGTGTACAAAGCAACCTAAAATCAGAAAACAGATAAAAAATTGAAAAAACAAACAAACAAAGAGACACAATTAAGAATGGAGGCATTTACCATACAGTTTACAATGGTCTTGAATTCTGCCAGGAATAAGATTAATCATGTTGATGATACATATGTACAGACAGTATATTCATTTCTTCAACAGGACTTTTATTGATGGGAATAGAACTTTTTTTTTGTAAAGAAAGTATAATTTAAATTATTTTATTTAAAATCAATGCAACCAATGTTATTGCAAGTCCTTCTGGTTAGATGGCCAGTTGAATATGACTTGATGCCCTTGTAGACAGATGAAATTCTCACATTTCCAGCATTATGCTGCACTATAACAAAGAGCTCTCTGCTTCTCTGCTCTCCAGTGACTAAAGATAACTGTTATTATGACTGAGTCAGACTGCGTACGTTTGTCAAGTGGGAAAGAAACAAATGAGGGACAGTGAGAAAGTTTGGATTATAGATTGGGAGATAGCTGGGCAGAGATGCGTCTGAGGAAAGCAGATTTATTAATGGTTTTAGATTAGAATAATTAATATGTTAAATAAACAAAAAGGCATGAAAATAAGTGGCAGCATTAAAGAAAGGAAAAAGATTTCAGGCAAATGAGTCAATGAGGAAGGAAATATTACAGTTATAGTTTTACTGCAGCAGTTTATAGCTGTATAAACTGCTGTAAAACCACTGTAGTAAATACAATACAACTACACTGATTCTATTCTTAGTTTACATTATAAATGGATTACGTTATATCGTTACCACACAACTCTACACTGCTATATTTGTCCAACTGTTTCCTTCTTCATCACATGTGTGTGTTCAGTTCAGATCTTCTCCGTGGCACGTGTATGTATGTACATTACCCAGACTGTTCCTACAGCCTGCCTGCCAACACTCAGTGCTGGTCACAGCTGCCAGGGCTGGGATTGGCCAAAATGTGTCTGTGCATCCTGATTCAAGATGCTGTTTTTTTCTTTCAACCACATTTCCAAAGCCTTGTTGCATGAGGAGGACCTTTTCAGTGACAAGATACCAGAAGTGATGTGGTCAATACATATAGATTCACTATTGAGGTTTTGTCCTCAACCAACAATTTGACTTTAAACACAGAATCTCCTGCAGTACCTACCTTTTTATTATAAGGAGGATTATGTTTTTATTACACGTGTGTGCATACAATCACATCACCAGTGTGCATTGCCTGAGAGCGAGCAGACTGTCACACACACACGTGCCACCATTGAAACTCTGCCAACATCCAGGTGAGGCCCGGGAAACCCATTGATCCTTCGTTATCTCCACCTCCTCATACACCTGTATTTAACATATAAAGAGGGCTGTCTGTTGCAGACTCAAGGACGGTGAAAGGTGAGAAGATGGGTATTCAGATGGGCTTTATAGCCTCCAGCTTCTGCTGATGCAAGTTATTCAGTGTTAAGTGAAGCATATTATCTGACATGGATGGATGGAAGAAAGTGGCGGGACAAGGACTCACATGAACAGCACATGTCCTTGCCAGCCTTCGTTGTTATGAAGGCAGAATGCCACACACCTGAGAAAAACACATGAGATGCAAACCCACATCTGAGGTTGTTATATTATACATCAAAGTGCACGTTTAGAGCACATTATGGGGACTCACCTCCCATCTGGGGACATAAATCTGGTCCCCACAAGATTAATCTTTTTTTAAAGACCAATGGTCAAAATCTGTGTGTGCATGTGTGCGTTTGTGTGTATGATCTGTAGGATTGTGTACTGTATGGCTAATGTTATGCACACACTAGAAAGACCACCACAGACTTGGATGTATCATGTTGTTAAAGTAAAGATAAAAGAGGACAATACATTTATGTGTTAGGTTTGATGATGCTGTAATAAAACACTACAGGTTATGCAATAAAACAATTTGTGCAAAGGCAACACCGAATAGATTTATATCTAAAAATGATCAACTATTCCAAGTTTTTATTCCAACAGCTTGCTGCACTTCCATAATTGTCCACTAGAGAGCTACAGATATCCACGTTCAGCCTGCCGCACCTTAGACCAGCAATTAAAAGTACTTGTAAAATTCACTGTTATTACTGAAAAGCTTCTTGAGCAATTTATTTGCAAAATCACAGCATTTTAGATCATAATGTGTTGGTAGTGAGTGATTACATTTTCTATTCATGTCCCAATATGTCCTTCTAATGTTCAGTGTTATATATGATGATGGCACTTGACACATGGAAAGAAGGAAATAATTTGTGTTAAATTCAAATACACCCTTCACATGACAACTGATCCACACTTGTGACACAAAAATCTGACGTAAAGCAGAGTCAAATGTGTCATGATACATTCCAGTGATATGTGAAAGATATTCTTTTCCTGTTCACACTTTATTCAAATGATGAATGGCGCCAAATTTGCATTAAAATCCCTCTATGTCTAGACCTGTCTAGAGAAGGTTTCACACAACAGAACAACTGTGATGTTTGACAAATACTCCACCATGGAAAAAATGTTCCACATGAGTCACTGGCACTGCTGATAAAGGGTGTACAGTATGCCGTATACCCTTGATAGCAGGATGTAGGCCTACAGTACAAGCAAAGGAAACTGTCAGGGGAAGACAAAATAATGCAGAATGATGCATGTGCAGAGATTGACACTATCTGTGCTTAACTTAAGTTTGAGACGTGTGCATGCAAACATGATTTTGTGACCTCACAACTATTTTGGAAGCCAAATGAAGTCCAATATGCAAACCAACACAAGTGAGATGTGCTAACATAATGATAACTTTAACCTATTTTTAAACTTTTCAAATTAGAAATACTTGCATAACTTAAAACATGTGTTGGAGAGGATCTTTAAAGAGTAATTTCTTCATTAGGAATGTATGGGGTTCAGTGGTGGAATGTAGTACATTTAATCAAGTATTGTTCTTAAGTACAAATTCAACATACTTTACTTGAGTATTTCCATTTTATTCAACCCTTCTGAAAAAGCACATGTGAAATTCAGTCTTTCAAAGTGAAGTGAAAGAAGTGAAACAATTCTGACGCAATGGTGTGAATCACATGTGAAATTAACTGACCAATCGGTCTAACTAACTAACTGACTGACTGACTGACTAGTAACTAACTAGTAACTAACTAACTTTGAACTACAAACTAACTAGTACATAACTATTACGTAACTAGTACGTAACTGGTAACTAAAAGGAAACTAACAGTTAACTGTCAACTGCCTAATAACTATTATTTACATTTGTCTGACTTAAGCGTTAATTACTAGTTTCTTTCCAGATTACAACTTTTCATACCCATACAAGGATGAAGTGTTCCTTGATGGGTTGAGGAAACTTAAACTGAATAAACGAAAATTTAAAAATCCTTTTGGATCAGCTGGAAAAAATGCATCGTCTCAAAGCTGAAAACAAGGCTGTTTTTCTGAGCTCATGCAAAATGTATATTTTAGAGATGTGTGGTTCTCACAGGACAGAGATGCTACAAACACATGGTGATGTTATAGAATATGATGCATTGCTGTAAATTAAACTACCTAACAGTATATAAAGGAGTTACAATTAACAGGAGCCTAATATTAATCCAAAAACATCATATATAATAGTGAAGCACTGACAGGAGACATTTTACTGCACAATGAGTACTTTTAATACAAACTTTTGCTGATAATACATACATACTTCTTCCACCACTGACGGGGTTGGGGCAAGTTTAAAGAGACGGATTAACCCATTGTTAGTGTTGGTCTTTTAATGAGATTAGTTGACAGTAAGAAAAATATAAACAACGCCCGCTTTGTCCTTTAATATAGGACAACTTTTGCCATTTAACAACTGTCTTACATTTGAAGCAGTGTCTGTAATTGTGTTGCCAACTCCAGGATCACTGTTTAATGTCTAACAGTAAAGTTTACCACAAGTTTATGACATTATTTAGTCCCGTACTTTAGTTAACCTACACCACATCTTCATCTTTACTCCTCTTCTTTACCTGGAAGAAGAGAACAACCTGATTGACATTTGCCTTCCCCGTTCTAGTGATGAAGCAGTAAAGGAGAGGGTCGGCAAGGCAGTTGAGGCTTGAGATAGCTATGCTGATCTTGTAAGGATAAAGGAGCCTTGCAACGTCCCTGCAGTCGTCCCATAGTGTGCGGAGGAGCATCATGACGTGGATAGGTCCGAAGCAGAACAAAAGGCAGAGCAAAACTACTGTCAGCAACTTCGAAATCCGTTTACGTTCCTGTTCCTCTGTGGCCTGGTTGGATTTCACCGCCTCACAGATCCCCCAGGTGGAAAACACCACCAGGAGAAAGGGAATAATGAAACCCAGGGTGAAGCGTGCTATATTAACCCGAGCCAGGTTCTCTGACATCGGGAGGAAAATATCAAAGCACAGTGAAAACTTGTTGTTTTCATGGTACGAGTCCTCCCAGGTGATGGTGGCGGCATGGAAACAGAGCACCAGCACCCAAATGGCAACGCTGACCGCCGCTGCAGTGCCGACTTTCCTCAAGAAAGCGAACTTTAATGGGTGAACCACTGCCAGGTAGCGGTCAACAGCGATGCAGCAGAGAAAAGCATCGCTGGTGTAAAAGTTAGTGAAGAGAGAGTAGACAGACAGCAAGCACACGTAGCCGCTGTGGGCCCAAACTCCTTTCCACAGGAAGTCCAGCCACAGAGAGAGGCCGATGGTGAAGGTCAGGTCACTTAGGGCCAGATTGAATAGATACACACCGAGCTCGTTCTTCTGTCTAATGTGCTGCCAGGACACGTAGAGGGAGAAGGCGTTGGACGGGATGGCAGTGAGGATGATCGCCAGGTAGAAAAACAGAAAAGGCCTCCTCCTAGACGCGCTGTCAACCGAGTAGCATTCTGAATGATTTGTGGCCAGGCTTAAGTTTTCCATCGCAGATGTGGCGTTCATATGCTCACACCTTGTAGAGAAACAAGGAAGGGATAACACAATGCATATGAATTCAGTTTATTCATCAGAGAGTAGTATTCAGCAACAGCTAAATAATGTCTTCGGTGGTTAATTAGACTTATTGACAACAAACTTTTAACAGAAAGTCTATTATGAACTAGGGGTATGGTGTTTAAAAGTCATGGGCGTTTGTAAGTCAGAGATGATCTACTGAAAGATGCAATTGAGTTGCATCATGGGAAATGTAGGATTCAGTGTTTTTGGGGCTTGACCCATGCTTGAGACTAAAAAGTCAGGCTATCTTAACCTCCTCTGCTTTGATTTTGACATTTAAAAAACACTGTCTCACGTGAGCCCCCCAACTTTATAGAGGTGACATAATAAATCACTGGAGTTAAACCAACAAAATACCCCGCTGCTCACTCCTCCCCTTTTGAAGACAATGGTAACGTGAGCCGCCGAGTAAAAAACCTTACCATAATAACACTACTTTAGGAGCAACGGAAGTCAGACGGCGGCTGGCGTCACCACAGTTTTGCACTCTGTGGCTCACGTTACCGCAGTTTCACAAGCATGTCGCAAAACTATGGTGGCCTTCAGGTTACATAACAACGCAAAAATCCCTCTCCTCCAGTGTTTGGTTTGTCCTGTAGAAACATGGTAGACTCTGTGAAGAGGACCCACTCCCTATGTAGATATGAAGGGCTCATTCTTAAGTAAAGAAAACACAACAATCCTTATTTTCAGGTGACTATACACTAATGAAAACATCGTTTTTTTATATTCCATTTCATTTTTATATTCCATTTTTGCAAATAGTTGCTGCGAAATGTTGCCGTTCCTTTAATCACAAATTACTTTACCTTAGTGGTGATTTTTTTTTCAATCAAGTCTTGATTTGTTTCCAGCTTCCAGGAAACTTTTGGTTTTAATACATTTCAGTAAGTTTGGAAATTCATCTTGCCTGGTTGTAATTTAATCAGCTTTATTTCTTAAATGTTTTTATATGTTACACTATTTGCTATTTTCAACTACTCAGAGTGTTCTGTCTAAAAACATTTCTCTTGTAGCTGGCTCTAAAATCTCTGATGTTGCACTTTTTTTTGGAAGGAGGTCATTTCACAACACATCCTGCTTCACCACATGACAAAAAACATGATGTAACAAAATTAACTGTTGATCAGATGTTATCTGTGATGGATAATCTAGATCAACTTTCAAGTCAAAATAAAAACTGTTTACACCTTGTTGAAATTAATTAAAACCAATGGCCGACTAGAAATTAGGACGTCAATCTAAAAACATATACTTTGGATTTAGAATGAGCATATACACTAGTAACGGGCTACTTAATGGGCTAAAACATGAAAAACCTGTGGTATGATCCTTTAAGTCTTCAAGTGTCAATCATAAACATAAATTTACTCAGCAATTATATTATAAGAAAATCCATAAACTCAACATAACTCATATGAAGGTCTACTTACTCTTTATTCAGATATGTTTCCGCTCCAAATTCTGTCCATAAAATTCATTATTATCAAAATGAAATCATTAAATCAGTTGCATTCAGAGTGGATTCATTCAGTTGTCTCGTCTTCCACTGCTTCAATCAGCCAGCTTAAAGAAACAGGAAGAGTCAGCAGCTGCCTCCTTGTCGTCCCTGACTACCGTATGTCATTTACTAGGTGACAGGCCATGACGGAACAAACTGCCGGTGTCAGAGGACCACACGGCAGATTTAATTTGGGTACTAAGTCTATATGAGGCTGCTTGTCTTTTTGTGTGGTGTGTCAACATGGACATGGACTCAGGTAAAGGTGAGGCTGATTACTGTCTGATAAAGGAAGATATGTCTGTTTGACTAATTGTTTCCATAGCGTACTTATGATGTTATGGCTGAGCCTATATGCGCTCTTAATGGATAGGTGCATATATATTTTTAAGTATGCATGTCCATACATTGAAAGCATCATTTTATCAGTCCTTGTTCTGGGTAAAAATTTATTTAAAAGTTCAGCCAAAGTTAATATGAAGCTTCAGCAAAGTTAGACAAATTAAATGGGAATCTTCCACCAAATGTCGTCTTTTAGTTACCACCCCTCTGCTGTAGCTCATCAAACAAACACTGTCTGCAGAAGCACAAAGAGACCAATAACTATAAATCTTTCAATGTACATATAGACCTGTAAGTACTGCATTAAGAAAGACTTGAAAAACTGTGAACCGATCCTTTAATGCAAAAATGCACCAGACAAAAGCAATCCAATGAAGGCTATTTTAAACTTCTTCTCCTCAACTTAAATAATCAATTATCATAACAATTAAGAAATAAATGTAAATGTGATCTTATTCACAGTTGACCATTGTACATTACAGTGATAAAAGAGATGATTTGTCCATTAAAACATCAACAAAAAGGCGTAGGTTTGGGTTCAGAAGTGGGGAGGCACAATAAAGTCAAAGAAAATAATTTAAAAAATAAAATAAAATATGTATGCAGATTTATTTAAATATGTGTGTATATATAAATATACTGTATATATAGAGAGAGTGCATCAGTACCTTACCTTATACTTTCTGAATATACAACTGATGATGTATACAATATGTGCTTTTACTACAGCAACACTACAGCTCTGTGCTTTACTGCCTTATCTTTGACTGGTGTTTCAGTGGAAATAACGCCCTTGCATCAACACAACATTGTCAGTAAAAAGGCATCAGTATATGAACACTTAGTTTCTTGGTATTACCTCTTAAAATACAGTCCCAAATAATAGTTTGTTTTTCATTTGATTTGTACGGGAGCCTTTCATCTGTTTTCCCTATAAGAGGCAAAGAAAAGTAACTTCTTAAAAAGCCTAAAAAATGTTTTTTTTTTACTTGTTTCACAGACAAAAAGGGAACTTAGAAAGATTATCCTGACAACATTTTTTTCCCACCTAGTCTTAAGTCATAAACACAGGAGAGAAAATAGTTTTGATCAGACTTAGAAAATGGATCACCAGAAAAAAAAAAATTCTCGCTTGCCTTTCGGGGCTTCTGTATATTTGCAATTATGGGTTATAAATAATACTAATAAAAAAGATCATTCTGTTGTTAGGAAATTGACTGAATTCCACTAGAGCTCTTGGGCCATTTCCTCCTCACAAAAACTCCACAACATTTATCCACAGTTTTCCTAATCTCTCTCTGAGCGCTCTCACTGATTAAACAGTATATTATGGGATCCAGTACACTGTTTATGGTCGTTGTGGCAACTGTGACCAGGTACGGATCCCTGAGTCTCGTGGCCCAGATGCAGGCCCCGGGCTCCAGCGTGGCCCTGAGCAGCATGACAGTCTGGTACGGCATAAAGGCCACTATGTAGGTTAGAAGAAGGAGCAACAACAGCACTCCCACTTTCCTGCGCTCCTCTGTCAGGATGGAGGCGCTCTGTCGGAGTGACTTCATGATCTGCTGGAAACAAAAGGTCATGATGAAGATGGGGAGCAAGAAACCCAGGGTGACTCGCGTGAGGGCGAGGTGGGCATCTTCTTGTGCCATGGGTATTCGCTCCTCACACAGCTCTCTTGAGGAGAAAGCTTGCAGCGCCTCCGTGTGGTCAAGCAAGATGATGTGGATGGAAATCTCCAAAGTCCAAACAGCAAGACTTACAAGTGATGCTGTCCGCACCTCTCGGACCCAGTGGTAGTGGAGAGGGTAGACCACTGCTAGGTAGCGATCAACGGAGATGCAGCAGAGGAAGCCTGAGCCGACGTAAAAGCTGTTTTGCATGATCACAGCCACTACGCTGCAGAGACCACCCAGAGGCCTCTGCAGGGCCAGCTCAATCCACACAGGCAGAGAGATGGTGTAGAGCAGGTCAGAGATGGACAGGTTGACGAGGTAGACCGCTACGTTGTTCCCATTCCTCATCAGCCTCCAGGCTACATACAGAGACAGACAGTTAGCCGGGAAGCCCACAATAAAAAAAAGAGAATAGACAGCTGGATACATGTGCTTTTCTATTGAGGAGTCCACGGTGCACGATGTAGATGTCGTGGTGTTTGTCTGGTTGAGAGGTGCTGCGTCCATCCTAACGTGATGGTGACCAAACCTGAATGTGGATGGAAATAGAGAGCTCTGTTGAACCGAGATAAGGTCCGCAATGCAAATAGTTCCTGGTGCTTTCATTGTGGTCGACTGTCATTTTGCATTTCTGCAGCGATGAAAGTCAACAAAGGGTCAACCCAAAATATCGGAAAGATTATAAGATTAAATGGAAATCATATGTGTTGCCAGCTGTTCCACCAAAGAGAAATTCCCCCTCTAACCACCTCAGATGTTTTTTATTTAAATGATAAAGAGGGAAAATGATCCAATATTTCATAAAAAAAGAAAACTAGAATGATTTAAAAAAAAATATATAATAACAAACTTGTCATTTTTTTCTTCTTCATTCATATCCCATTAATCATCTCATGACCCCTCAAATGTATTTTGTGACCTTTTGGGTCAGTTAATGCTATTTATGCATCAATGCATCAGTATCACTCTCACAATCTAATGAAATATGATAATATATCAGTCACGGGGGCAATTTTTCTGCACAAAGAGTACTTTTACTTTTGTTGCTTTTAGTGTATTTTGCTGATAATATCTCTGTACTTTTACTTGAAAAGGATTGAATGCAGGACTTTTACTTATAATAGAGTATTTTTACATGTTGGTACTTTATATATTGGGCTTTCCAGGAACAGCATGAATCTGCATACCCTATCATTCCCTGCTATTAGTGCAAATGCGGTGCAGTGGAGGATTCTGTTAGTTCAGGTATGTTTCATTAAGACGACATTTGGCAAAGCTGAGGTACATACAGCTTGCAGGAATAGAGGTCTGGTTGTTAACATTGCAACACGTATCTGAAGCAGAGAGGCCTGGCTAGTCTATTTTTAGTCTACATTTTAGGGACCACAGCTCACCAAATAAAGGCATGTTGACAGTGATGGAGTTGAGATCTGATGTTAAACTAAAAAAAAGGGAAAACATCCACCCACTCCATTCTGTGCAGCATACCCTATCATTCCTAAGAAATCAATGATTCACAGGTCAGGCAGTGTGGATGCTTTTTTTTTTTTACAAGAATATTTTAATGTGGGTAACACTGAAGATCAGGATGCAAATTGTTTTTTGACAGTTGTGTTATTCTCTTGTGGTTTCTAACAGCACAATATACAGTGCACTGTAATACAGACATATTTCAACAAATGCAGTTACAAGTAGAGGCGTTGTAGATGTAAACAAGCAGTGGTGGATGAAGTACCTGAAAGCCACACTTGTGTAAAAGTACAGATATCTAACTAGAAAATGACTTTAGTAGAAGTTAAAGTAGAATATTACTTTAGTAAAAGTCTTAAAGGATCAGTGTGTAACAATTAGGGGGATCTATTTGCAGAAATGGAATATAAAATTAATAAGTAGACCACATTTTGATGTGTAAAATCCCATTTAAATAAACATATATTTTTTTTCTTCCATATTTTGATAGTTTAATAAATAATAATAAAACATTGCACTCACTAAGTTAGATGAGCAACCTCAGTGAAAATTATTCAGGTTACTGGGCAAGAACCTCTGAAAATAAGAAGCAATATGTAATATGCTGATATTCTACTGTAATATGTGTGTCATCTTGCAGAGAAAAACAAATGAAAGCCTTTTTGTTGGAAGGAAATTTAAATTTATTAAAGGTGCAGTGTGTAGGATCTGGTGGTATGAAAATGCAAATGACCGTGTCTAGAGCCAGTGTTTGGTTTGTCCGCTCTGGGCTACTGTAGAAACATGGAGACCGGCTCCATGAGGAGGACCTGCTCTGTATGTAGATAGAAATGACACGTTCTAAGGTAATGAAAACACAACAACACTTATTTTCAGGTGATTATACACTAAAGAAAACACATTATTAATATTTTATTCCATTTCTTCCAAAAGATCCCCCTGAATGATATACACTGTTCCTTTTAAATAGACTTGCATCCTGAATTATAGACAGAACTCTACCTTTATTCATCATGGAAAGCTTTATCAAAACTTTCCAGTGCTGACAAAAATAACTCATAAGAGCATACAGTCACATAGGTGTTGTTTATTCAAATAAATACCAACATGACTGTGTGAGTCATTCTTTAGGCTTCTGTGACTTTACATAGTAACTGAAACGTACAAAGCAATGAATTGTACAAGCATGCAAATGTATGCACAGTGTGGACGCCATTCTCTTTTATGTTAGCTTTCTGGAGTCAAAGAAAGGATACATGAGTTACAGGGTCAGAAACAGAGATAATACGTGGTTATGAAATATATTTTGGGGTGTTTAACATTAAAATATTACAAGACAGTAAAAGCAACACCATGTAACGGTACAGAGAAACAGATTCAAAGACATATCCAGAGATGTGCACAAAGATAGGCGTGGAACATCTTTCCATTAGTGTGTCATGTTAACACTTTAAACTGTTGCACAGAGACACAAAGTCTTTTTCCTTCTCTTTTAAACATTTACTTCCATTATCTTGGTTTGTGCCCATTACTTCTGCAATATAAAACACAATGCGGTTTAATTATGTAGCAGTTTTATTATTATATTAAGCCTGAAAGCATTTCTGATGAAGCAACAGTTAGAGCATAAGTGTTAGAATGGCAAATACAGTACATTTAGTCTCACATCCTGTGATAAAATATCTCATCCCTTGCATTAAAAATGACCACACTCCCTTGATTTCCTCTCGTCTGTTGTTAGTAGACACATCAGAGTGTTGATATATGTGGCCGTATATGATCATCTGTGATGATGTCTTGTCCTCCTTCTCCCTAACTTTCCTCCTGAAGTGTTGCCCAGAGAAGACATGAGTTCAAGACACTGTTTAGAAAGGCCAGATACACTCCAGGTCGTTTTTTACTCTAAGATCATATCTTCTCATTGAATGTGTTGAGAAAGGTTTAAGACAGGGAACAGACCCAACACAGTAAGAAGTGTAGTGTGCCGGCATACATCAGAACACCTCCCTCTTTTTAGCTCACCACCCGATTCGACTGGTATCAGGCCATTAAATAGGCGTTATCGGTCGCTATAAACAACATAGATGTGGGTCAGTATAGGGGCCTATTACACCTACTACATTGTAATACTGAAAGCAAAACTTAAAAAACAACATGTTCTATCTAAGCGTTACGTTTGGAACAAAACCAAAACAGTTTCTTTAGGTTTAGGCAACAAACTCACTCAGTTAAATTTAGGGAAAAACAACGTGTTTTGGCTTAAAATAACTACGTTTCAAAAGTGAAAGTGAAACTTAACACTTGTGAACAAAAAGACAACTACACATTGTTGGTTTCACACAGGATGCAAACCTCAGTGTCCTGGATGAAAACCCTATATCCCATCCATCTCCCTAGACCTCCACCCCATTATGGAGTTTCATGTTTCATGACAGCTCCTGATTTCTACTTCTGCTCCGGTCATAATAACTACAGTCGCTAAAGGTCGCTGTCATCTTCTTTTATACCTTTTTTTGGTGATCTACCATGTGAATAGATGATAAAACCTACCAGTTGGTGTAGTAGGCCCCTATTGACCCACATCTATGGAGCTTATAATGATAGCTTGACAACAGACTAATTGGTTGTCTTAAGCTGGGGAGACACCAAGCTGACATCAAAGAACTAGCGGTGACAAAGGCCAGCAGTTGCATTGCCTCACGTCGCCTTTGTCTTGGCCAAAAAGTTGCACTCGAACACACCACGAAGACTACAGCCGTAGTCTACGTTCTGCGCCTGTGTGAGAGGAAATAATTCTCCATACCAGCAGGTCGTGGTAGTCTGGATATACACGCCGTTTTTATGATACGTACATGAAATAAAGTGGCGTTTGCCGACCATTTTCACACCATTCTCACTCACCACTTAGCTTCATTCCAGATGGCCATGTCATTATGATATATCTGTGTATTTGAAAGATCAGCTGAGATGAAGATGGAAAAAGAAAAGAGCCTTGTGTATTTTTCCTCTTGACTTTACTCGTTGGCTTGCTTTCCTCACGTCCGTTTCTCTTCTCGTGCACTGCTTCTTTTAAGCTGAATAGCCAATCAGAATGATTCCTCTCACCGACGGACACCGCTGCGGATTCAACAAGCTGAATCGTCCAAAAAAACTCAAAAATGGGCAGACGGCGGTGCGGGACATGCAAGAACTAGGCTGACGGTCGCTCACGACGGCCCCAAACTGTCCGACGGATGACCGTCAGCTTGGTGTGCCTTTAGCTAAAACCCAGGGTTATGTTCTGCCCGGAGCAAACAATCAAAGAGGGTGTTCAAACCTCACCATATTGAGCAGGATCTTATTACTTCAAATATTTTTCTTATCTTACTTCTATGAAAATTATAAAAAAAAACTAAAAACAAAACATACCCCAGCTTCTCAAAAAAAAAAATAATAATAAATCAAATCAGCCTGAACCTGCAGATCAGCTTGAGGCAGTTTTAACACTTCTCAACAGTTTGGAGCGTGTGTAGGTGGTGTTGAGGGTCATTGTTCTGTCAGTGCTCCATTGCTTGAAGAGCCTCCTAACCTTTTTCCGGAAGTTCTCTCCTACAATGACGTAAAGGATGGGGTTGAGAACACTGTTGAAGAAGGCTAAGTACATGAAGATATTCTTGCAGGTGTTTAGGATGGAGGTGACGCTACACCCACTCAGGACTTTGGCTTTTAAGAGCGCTTCTAGTATCTTAACCACGTGGAACGGCAACCAGCAGATCATAAACGCCAGGAGGACCGCCAGCACCAGAGTGGTGGCCTTCTGCTCTGTATTCTGTGTGTTTAACATTAACCGGTTTTTCAGAGCTTGAATAATCTTGAAAGTGCAGTAAGAAATAATGAAAATGGGGATGATGAAGCTAAAAACGATCAACATCCCATCAAAGAGCAGCTCCACAGTGAGGTTTGGGTAGTCCAGACCACATGCAGTTATACCATAAACAGGATAATCTTTCACTCTCCTATAGACGAGTGTGGGGACACTCAGGAGCAAGCTGAAACACCACACCAGCAGACAGCCCAGTTTGGCATATTTTGGCCTACGCATTCTGCCGTGGGACAGCGGGTGCACCAGTGCCAAATAGCGATCTACGCTAACCAGAGAGAGGAAGTAGATGCTGCTGTAGGCGTTCATATAGATGCCCATGTTGATGACTTTGCACAGGAACACACCAAAATGCCAATTGAAACCGTTGGACACGTAGACAGCCCAGAAAGGCAAACAGGACACCAGGACGAGGTCAGCAGCAGCCAGGTTGCTCAAGTAGATCTCAGCCACGGTGCAGGCCTTCTTGTGGAAGCAGAAAACCATCAGGACAAACACGTTGAACATGATTCCCAGCACGGCGATGAGCAGGATATAAACTGGCAGCACAGTGGCGTGCCATTCTTTCATTTCTGCACCAGGACACTGCTGTTCTGCTGTTCCATTGGTGTTGTTTTGGTCTCCATATATAGCTGCAGTGCTGAAGTTAGAGGGGACGCTGTGGAGAGTTAAAGAAAGACAAGGTAACTTTGAAATTTTCTTTAAAATGTTTTTATGTGAGTCAAAAATATTTTTTGACTCACTCCAATTTTACACAAATGTCGAAGTTCACATTGAGTTGATATAAAAGGACCATTGTTAAAAAACACCTGTGGTTTTCCTGCTAAGACCAGTCAAAATGCCTGTTGTGAAAAAAAATCCATAAAGTGATTCATGAAACCTTTAATCTTTTTCAATTTTTGGAATTCTAATGTAAAATAGTTCCAGCGACTTGCAATCCGCCCCACTATTTCCTCTCCAACATCCTCCTTCTTGTCAATTTGACAGAGGCACAAAGGGACTCCAGAGGGAATCGGTGTCATACCAAACGAGAACTGTGAGGTGGAGCATACAGCAAAATTCACTTGAAATTAAGTTAAACAAGATTCAAGGTTCAAGATTCAAGATGTTTATTGTCACGCCGGTTGTACAGGTACAAACGTGTGAAATACTTTTTGCCGGGAAACTCCATTAAAATAATAAATTATATTACATTTACATTATAATTACATTTACATTACAATTACATTTACATTACAATTATAAAAGGAAATACTTTATACAAGGGCATATTAACAACATATACAGGCATATTAAGAACATATGTATTAAGAATATATACAGTATATACAGTATAGGATATATTTTTGTGTAAGAATGTGTCAAATGAATTATAGATTTAAAAGTCTGATGGCCTGGGGGAAAAAACTGTTCCTCAGTCTGCTGGTGTGAGTCCTGGGGGTCCTGTATCTTCTACCAGAGGACAGGAGGGAGAACAGGTTGTTGTGGGGGTGTGTCGTGTCCTTAATGATCCTCAGGGACTTCCTGAGGCACCGCTGGGTGTAAAGCTCCTGCAGGCTAGGCAGCTCGCACCCGGTGATGTGTTGGGCCGAGCACACCACCCTTTCCAGCGCCTTACGGTCCACGTTGGTGCAGCTGCCGTACCAGGTGGTGAAGCAGCCTGTC